>CAEFZP010004890.1:5000-122500 GCA_903064625.1 Mallotus villosus
GACACTAGCCCAGACACACTAGACACAGACACACTAGCCACAGACACACTAGCCACAGACACACTAGACACAGACACACTAGACACAGACACACTAGCCACAGACACAGACACACACTAGCACAGACACATTAGACACAGACACACTAGACACAGACACACTAACACGACACACTAGCACGACCACTAGACACAGACACACTAGCACAGACACTAGACACAGACCACTAGCCCAGAACACACAGACACACTAGCCAGAGACACACTAGACACAGACACACTAGCCACAGACACATTAGACAAGACACATTAGACACAGACACACTAGCCAGACACCTAGACACAGACACACTAGCCACAGACACATTAGACAGAGACACATAGACACAGACACACTAGACACAGACACACTAGCACAGACACATTAGACAGACACACTAGACACAGACACACTAGACACAGACACACTAGACACAGACACACTAGCCAGAGACACACTAGACACAGACACACTAGCCACAGACACATTAGACAGAGACACATTAGACACAGACACACTAGACACACAGCACACACTAGACACAGACACACTAGACACAGACACACTAGACACAGACACACTAGCCACAGACACACTAGCCACAGACACACTAGCCACAGACACACTAGACACAACACTACACAGACACACTAGCACAGACACTAGACACAGACACACTAGACACAGACACACTACCACAGACACACTAGCCACAGACACACTAGACACAGACACACTAGACACAGACACACTAGCCACAGACACACTAGACACAGACACCTAGACACATACACCCTAGCCACAGACCACTACACAGACACACTAGCCACAGACACACTAGCCACAGACACACTAGACCAGACACACTAGACACAGACACAGCCACAGACACAGACACACTAGCCACAGACACACTAGACCAGACACACTAGACACAGACACACTAGCCACAGACACACTAGACACAGACACACTAGCCACAGACACATAGACACATGACCAGACACTAGACACAGACACACTAGCCACAGACACACTAGACACAGACACACTAGACACAGACACACTAGCCACAGACACACTAGCCACAGACACACTAGCCACAGACACACTAGCCACACACACTACACACACTAGCCACAGACACACTAGCCACAGACACACTAGACACAGACACACTAGACACAGACACACTAGCCACAGACACACTAGCCACAGACACACTAGACACAGACACATTAGACACAGACACACTAACACAGACACACTAGACACAGACACACTAGACACAGACACACTAGACACAGACCACTAGACACAGACACACTAGACACAGACACACTAGCCACAGACACACTAGACACAGACACACTAGCCACAGACACAGCCACAGACACTAGCACAGACACACTAGACACAGACACACTAGCCACAGACACACTAGCCACAGACACACTAGACACAGACACATTAGACACAGACACACTAGACACAGACACACTAGACACAGACACACTAGACACAGACCACTGACCAGACACACTAGACACAGACACACTAGACACAGACACACTAGCACAGACACACTAGACACAGACACACTACACAGACACACTAGACAACAGACACACTAGACACAGACACACTAGACACAGACACACTAGCCACAGACACACTACCCAGACACACTAGCCACAGACACACTAGCCACAGACACACTAGACACAGACACTAGCCACAGACACACTAGCACAACACACTAGACACAGACACACTAGCCACAGACACACTAGCCACATACACAGACACACTAGCCACAGACACACTAGCCACAGACACAGACACACTAGACACAGACACAGACACAGACACACTAGCCACATACACAGACACACTAGCCACAGACACAAACACAGAAATAGCATGCAGAGGGAGACACAAAGAGAAGGGTTAGAAGAGGAGTGGAGGAGGAAGGAGAGGGGTTGTAAAGAGGAAAGAGAAGGAGGAGGAGGTGGTGGAGAGGAGGAGGAGGAGAGGTGGATAGAGAGGATGAGGAGGAGGCCATGGAATCAAATTCCTTAATGGTTTTAGTGGTGGAGGAGGAAATGAGAGGTGAGAGCAGTAATGAGAGGGTGAGTCAGTAGTAACAGTTAAACACGGAGAGAGTGGAAGAGGGGAAATCCAGGCCTCACCACCCTGGAGAAAGAAAGAGGGAGAGAGAGAGAGAGAGAGAGAGAGAGAGAGAGAGAGAGAGAGAGAGAAAAGGAGGGAGTGAGGAGGTTTAGTTGAGACCTTTCTACCCAGCTGCTCTGCACTGCCTTTATGTGTTTCAGTGTTTGACTTCAATGAAGCTGAGGGTTCTAATCCCAGCAGCTTTGGTTAAACATATTACACTGGGGAAAAAATGGGTTTTGATTTCAGGGTGTTGAGATTTAAACTCACTGCAGCCGATAACAAGATTGATGTGAGGGACATGACTGCTGTGTCATGCAGTCAGACCACCCATCAAAGCTCCTGCAGGGTGTTACTACAGGGACAGTTGGGTTCACCAGCACCCTGTCTCAGAGGCCGTGGCTCCGCCCCTCCGCCCCCGTGGCTCCGCCCCCATCCTGGCCTCCCACATGGCTTTCCCATCATCCCCTCTGGCTCTCTGTCAGCTTCCTCCTGTCTCGTTTCTCCTCCCAGGTGTTTTCCTGTAGCGCTGCGGAAGGACCTGGTTAAGCCTCCTGTCCTGATCAGGTACCACTCACTTCCCCCCCGCTACTACACACACACACACACACCACACACACACACCTCATGCTACACACACACACACACACACCTCCTGCTACACACACACACACACACCTCCTGCTCACACACACACACACACACCCTCCTGCTACACACACACCTTCACACCTCGTGTGACACACTCACCTCCCCCTGCAGACCAGACTCTCCCCGGCCCAGCTCTCTCTCTCCGTCTCTCTCTCTCTCTCTCGTCTCTCCTCTCTCTCTCCTTCATCCAACAATAAGAACACAGCAGGCTTCCTCTGCGTGGGAACAATGGGAGGATAGCTTTGATGACCAGAGGTAGGCTGGTGGAGGTGCTGCTTTATCTGGCCCTGGGTGGCTGTATCGGTCAGAGATCCTCCTTATTCCTACACACACACACGTTGAAACTGACACAAACACACACACACACACACTGAAGTGCATGTATACACTAACACACACACACTGACGGTTAAACAAGACTGACTGTTTGAGTGAGTGTGGTGTGAGAGTTCACAAAGGCTCTCTGATGTGTTACTCAGAGACATCCTTCTGTGCCCCTCCTCTCTCCTCTCCTCTCTCCCCCCTCCTCTCTCTCCTCTCCTCTCTCCCCCCTCCCTCTCTCTCTCTCCTCTCCACTCCTCTCTCTCCTCTCCTCTCTCTCCTCTCCTCTCTCTCCCTCCTCCTCTCCACTCCCTCTCTCTCCTCTCTCTCTCCCCCCCTCCTCTCTCTCCTCTCCTCTCTCTCTCTCCCCCCCTCCTCTCTCTCCTCTCCACTCCTCTCTCTCTCTCTCTCTCTCCCCCTCCCCTCCTCCTCTCCTCTCTCCTCCCCCCTCCTCTCTTTCCTCTCCTCCCTCTCTACTCCCTTTCTCCTCCCTCTCCTCTCCTCCCCTCTCCTCCCTCCTCTCCTCTCGCTCCTCTCCCTCCTCCTCCCTTTCTTCCCTCCTCCCTCTCGCTCTCTCCTCCCTCCTCCTCCCTCTCCTCTCTCCTCCTCCCTCTCTCCTCTCCCTGCTTTGTCCTCTCCTCCTCTCTCCTCCCCTCCCCCTCTCTTCCTCCCTCTCCTCCTCCCTCTCTCCTCTCCCTGCGTTGTCTCTCCTCCTTCTATCAATGGCCTCATTTACTGAATCAGACGAGTCCTCTCGGGGTCAGCGTTGTGTTGGGATACAAGTCGCCCCTGGCAACAACCAGATCGTCCCTCCCACGCAAGCCATCCCTGTCCCTTTTGTCCAACCATCTGACAGTGGGGTGAGGGGGGTGAGTCATGCCACATACCTCCAGACACAACAGCACCCCCTGTTGGAGGGGAAACCCCCATGATGTGGGTGTATTGTGTGACACCGGGAGTCATGACATCACGGGATGTGTCTGTGTCCTACGACAGCCATTGGTTGATGTGGGTGGGGGAATCCACAGGTGCATGTGCAACAGAATCTCTCTCTCTCTCTCTCTCTCTCTCTCTCTCTCTCTCTCTCTGTATCTCTCTCTGTATCTATCTCTGTATCTATCTCTCTCTGTATCTATCTCTGTATCTATCTCTCTCTGTATCTCTCTCTGTATCTCTCTCTGTATCTATCTCTCTCTGTATCTCTCCATCTCTCCTCATTCCTCTGTGGTCTCTGGTGACAGAAGCACTCCAGCTCCATCAATACCTTATATTGTTCTAATGGAGCTGAGTGGACATGGACACAGTATGAAGTCAGTCATAACTGTCGCCAATTACAATGTTTAGGAGCACTGTGACGTCACATGACTGAGATCAAAGTCGCCCACAGTTTCATCACCCCTGTGAAGGTCTGTGGATGTGTGATGTCACACACGATGATCACACACGATGATCACACACGATGAACCCAACGACACTAACAGCCTTGTGTTCTCCCAGGACATGTGTTGCTGCTTTGTCAAACGGGGAACTGAGAACATTCTTGGTTAAGAGTGTAATCATAATGATGCTCTTCATCCAAAGCCATGTACAGTACAGGATTTGGACCTGCAACCTTCTGGTCTGCAGTCAACTCGTCTAACCACTGAGCTCCCCTCTCTACCAGGGGGATGTGATTGGCCCAGACACTCTCCCCTGTGTGGATCCTGACTGTGACATCACTGTGACATCACTGCTCCCTGTGACAGGCCCTGACTGTGACATCACTGCTCCCTGTGTGGACCCTGACTGTGACATCACTGTGACATCACTGCTCCCTGTGACAGGCCCTGACTGTGACATCACTGCTCCCTGTGACAGGCCCTGTGACATCACTGTGACATCACTGCTCCCTGTGTGGACCCTGACTGTGACATCACTGTGACATCACTGCTCCCTGCCTCTTCAGAGCGGCTCCAGGAAACCACCCTGGCCGTCCTGTCAACAGGAGGACCACTCCAACCACCAAGTGTGTGAAGTGACTGTGAGGGAGTCTGTGTCTTTACACTACTCCTGTCCTGTATCACGTGCACACACACACACACACACACACACACACGCACACGCATAAACACACACACACACGGCAGGGGAGGAAACTGCAACACAATGATAAGGTCTCTGAACACAATGGTCTCAGCAGTGCGCTCGCTGAAGCCAGGCCCAGTTTAGCTCAGTAAGGTCAACAAGCTTCTGTCCGCTCGCATTGTTCACCTTCTCATGACTACATGACTACTCTAACCCTTCTCATGACTACATGACTACATGACGACTCTAACCCTTCTCATGACTACATGACGACTCTAACCCTTCTCATGACTACATGACTACATGACGACTCTAACCCTTCTCATGACTACATGACGACTCTAACCCTTCTCATGACTACATGACTACATGACGACTCTAACCCTTCTCATGACTACATGACGACTCTAACCCTTCTCATGACTACATGACGACTCTAACCCTTCTCATGACTACATGACTACATGACGACTCTAACCCTTCTCATGACTACATGACTACATGACTACATGACTACATGACTACGCTAACCCTTCTCATGACTACATGACTACATGACTACTCTAACCCTTCTCATGACTACATGACTACATGACGACTCTAACCCTTCTCATGACTACATGACGACTCTAACCCTTCTCATGACTACATGACGACTCTAACCCTTCTCATGACTACATGACGACTCTAACCCTTCTCATGACTACATGACTACATGACGACTCTAACCCTTCTCATGACTACATGACGACTCTAACCCTTCTCATGACTACATGACTACATGACGACTCTAACCCTTCTCATGACTACATGACTACTCTAACCCTTCTCATGACTACATGACGACTCTAACCCTTCTCATGACTACATGACTACATGACGACTCTAACCCTTCTCATGACTACATGACTACTCTAACCCTTCTCATGACTACATGACGACTCTAACCCTTCTCATGACTACATGACGACTCTAACCCTTCTCATGACTACATGACTACTCTAACCCTTCTCATGACTACATGACGACTCTAACCCTTCTCATGACAACATGACGACTCTAACCCTTCTCATGACTACATGACGACTCTAACCCTTCTCATGACTACATGACTACTCTAACCCTTCTCATGACTACATGACGACTCTAACCCTTCTCATGACTACATGACGACTCTAACCCTTCTCATGACAACATGACGACTCTAACCCTTCTCATGACTACATGACTACTCTAACCCTTCTCATGACTACATGACTACTCTAACCCTTCTCATGACAACATGACGACTCCGAAGGCCTTTATTCTGCACATGTGGAGAGATCCGGAAATACCAACCAAATATGAACATGTGCCAGAGAAGAGGGAAGGGAATAAAAGATTTGTAAAAAATATATATGACAAAGACAGTCTTTTACTTCAGCTTTCCCAAGGTCCGGTTATGGTTATGGTTGTGTCAGTGGTTGTAATGGAGGGCTAGGGTTAGTATGGTTGTGTCAGTGGTTGTAATAGAGGGTTAGTATGGTTGTGTCAGTGGTTGTAATAGAGGGCTGGGGTTAGTATGGTTGTGTCAGTGGTTGTAATAGAGGGCTAGGGTTAGTATGGTTGTGTCAGTGGTTGTAATGGAGGTTGGTTAAGAGTCACTTCAACACCCTCAGGTTGCTGGTTAGTTGTGTGCTCGAGTCACCTGGGTTTGAGTCTCAGGCAGAGCAAGTAAGGGAGGAAGTGAGGAAGTGAGGGAGGAAGTGAGGGAGGGAGGAAGTGAGGGAGAAGGTGAGGAAGTGAGGCAGGAAGTGAGGGAGGAAGTGAGGGAGGAAGGAAGTGAGGGAGGAAGTGAGGAAGGAAGTGAGGGAGGAAGTGATTCTGACAAGCGATGCAGCGAGGCTGGAGACATGAGGGTGACAGAACCAGGAGACACACACCACACTGACCAGTCTGAAACAGGAGACACACACACCACCCTGACCAGTCTGAACCAGGAGACACACCACCCTGACCAGTCTGAACCAGGAGACACACACCCTGACCAGTCTGAACCAGGAGACACACACCACCCTGACCAGTCTGAACCAGGAGACACCTTGACCAGTCTGAACCAGGAGACACACACCCTGACCAGTCTGAAGCAGGAGACACACCCTGACCAGTCTGAACCAGGAGACACCCTGACCAGTCTGAACCAGGAGACACCCTGACCAGTCTAAACCAGGAGACACACACCCTGACCAGTCTGAACCAGGAGACACCCTGACCAGTCTGAACCAGGAGACACACACCACACTGACCAGTCTGAACCAGGAGACACACACCCTGACCAGTCTGAACCAGGAGACACCCTGACCAGTCTGAACCAGGAGACACACACACCACCCTGACCAGTCTGAACCAGGAGACACACACCACCCTGACCAGTCTGAACCAGGAGACACCCTGACCAGTCTGAACCAGGAGACACACACCCTAACCAGTCTGAACCAGGAGACACCCTGACCAGTCTGAACCAGGAGACACACCACCCTGACCAGTCTGAACCAGGAGACACACACCCTGACCAGTCTGAACCAGGAGACACCCTGACCAGTCTGAACCAGGAGACACCCTGACCAGTCTGAACCAGGAGACACCCTGACCAGTCTGAACCAGGAGACACCTTGACCAGTCTGAACCAGGAGACACCTTGACCAGTCTGAACCAGGAGACACACCCTGACCAGTCTGAACCAGGAGACACCCTGACCAGTCTGAACCAGGAGACACACACCACCCTGACCAGTCTGAACCAGGAGACACACCCTGACCAGTCTGAACCAGGAGACACCCTGACCAGTCTGAACCAGGACACACACCCTGACCAGTCTGAACCAGGAGACACACCCTGACCAGTCTGAACCAGGAGACACCCTGACCAGTCTGAACCAGGACACACACCCTGACCAGTCTGAACCAGGAGACACCCTGACCAGTCTGAACCAGGAGACACCCTGACCAGTCTGAACCAGGAGACACACACCCTGACCAGTCTGAACCAGGAGACACCCTGACCAGTCTGAACCAGGAGACACACACACCCTGACCAGTCTGAACCAGGAGACACACACACCCTGACCAGTCTGAACCAGGAGACACACCCTGACCAGTCTGAACCAGGAGACACCTTGACCAGTCTGAACCAGGAGACACCTTGACCAGTCTGAACCAGGAGACACACCCTGACCAGTCTGAACCAGGAGACACCCTGACCAGTCTGAACCAGGAGACACACACCACCCTGACCAGTCTGAACCAGGAGACACACCCTGACCAGTCTGAACCAGGAGACACCCTGACCAGTCTGAACCAGGACACACACCCTGACCAGTCTGAACCAGGAGACACACCCTGACCAGTCTGAACCAGGAGACACCCTGACCAGTCTGAACCAGGACACACACCCTGACCAGTCTGAACCAGGAGACACCCTGACCAGTCTGAACCAGGAGACACCCTGACCAGTCTGAACCAGGAGACACACACCCTGACCAGTCTGAACCAGGAGACACCCTGACCAGTCTGAACCAGGAGACACACACACCCTGACCAGTCTGAACCAGGAGACACACACACCCTGACCAGTCTGAACCAGGAGACACACCCTGACCAGTCTGAACCAGGAGACACCTTGACCAGTCTGAACCAGGAGACACCCTGACCAGTCTGAACCAGGAGACACCCTGACCAGTCTGAACCAGGAGACACCCTGACCAGTCTGAACCAGGAGACACCCTGACCAGTCTGAACCAGGAGACACCCTGACCAGTCTGAACCAGGAGACACACCACCCTGACCAGTCTGAACCAGGAGACACCCTGACCAGTCTGAACCAGGAGACACACACCCTGACCAGTCTGAACCAGGAGACACACCACCCTGACCAGTCTGAACCAGGAGACACACACCCTGACCAGTCTGAACCAGGAGACACACCACCCTGACCAGTCTGAACCAGGAGACACACATATGGAGAGAGATATGTCTCAAAAGTATTCGTAAATGCAAGTACCATGATCCACAAATGTTTCACGATTTACAAATGTGTTTTGCCATCCACAAAAACAAGAATAAGATTTGTAATTTGTGAGTTGACATTTACATAAATGTGCTATGATTTGTACACATAGATGTCCATTCGTAAATATATTGTTTGTAATTTCTTAAAATACTTAACATTTCGTGTGTGCATTTCTCATGGTCTGTCATTTGTAAATCTACAATTTGCGTGTGAAGTGTTGAATCTGCATTTGTGGATTGCCCAATACACGCTTGCAAATCTTCTTCCTGTGACGTATTTTTGAGACAAACTTCACGGTCTTTTGAGATCCACGCACAAATAGCTTTCTGATCCACAAATGCAAGCCCCTTTCGACAGTGCCACCCGGTAGGTGTCAGTGTTGTCCTCTGCCCATCGGCTTTTCTTTTGACTGAGCTATTATCCCGAAAGCTAACGTTATGCTAGCAAGGTTCAAAGGCAATAACATTGTGTACGGTTGACAAACAGTAAATATAATTTTACAGTATGTTTGACAAGAAGATTTGCTAGCTAACCAGCCATGTCACTGTCCCAAAATCTATATCAAGATTTTCACGAACTAAGTCCTATCGGCCATATATACTAGTACAGTAGGCCTACTAGGCTACAGTACGGCCGCAGCCTGTGGAGCGAGGTAAATAGCAAATGCCAGATACTCATGGTAACTTAATCTTAAAGCACAACCGTTAAGGGATTATTAGTAGGGGAAAATACATGTATTTATTTACATTTATTTAAAGCCCTTGCGTACAACGATCAAGGCAGAGGACAACACTGACACCTACCGGGTGGCACTGTCGAAAGATTGCATTTGTGGATCAGAAAGCTATTTGTGCGTGGATCTCAAAAGACCGTGAAGTTTGTCTAAAAAATACGTCACAGGAAGAAGATTTGAAAGCGTGTATTGGGCAATCCACAAATGCAGATTCAACACTTCACACGCAAATTGTAGATTTACAAATGACAGACCATGAGAAATGCACACACGAAATGTTAAGTATTTTAAGAAATTACAAACAATATATTTACGAATGGACATCTATGTGTACAAATCATAGCACATTTATGTAAATGTCAACTCACAAATTACAAATCTTATTCTTGTTTTTGTGGATGGCAAAACACATTTGTAAATCGTGAAACATTTGTGGATCATGGTACTTGCATTTACGAATACTTTTGAGACATATCTCTCTCCATACACACACACCCTGACCAGTCTGAACCAGGAGACACACACCCTGACCAGTCTGAACCAGGAGACACACCACCCTGACCAGTCTGGACCAGGAGACACACCACCCTGACCAGTCTGAACCAGGAGACACCCTGACAAGTCTGGACCAGGAGACACACACCACCCTGACCAGTCTGAACCAGGAGACACACCCTGACCAGTCTGAACCAGGAGACACACACCACCCTGACCAGTCTGAACCAGGAGACACACACACCCTGACCAGTCTGGACCAGGAGACACACCCTGACCAGACTGAACCAGGAGACACACACCCTGACCAGTCTGAACCAGGAGACACCCTGACCAGTCTGAACCAGGAGACACCCTGACCAGTCTGAACCAGGAGACACCCTGACCAGTCTGAACCAGGACACACCCTGACCAGTCTGAACCAGGAGACACCCTGACCAGTCTGAACCAGGAGACACCCTGACCAGTCTGAACCAGGAGACACACACCCTGACCAGTCTGAACCAGGAGACACCCTGACCAGTCTGAACCAGGAGACACCCTGACCAGTCTGAACCAGGAGACACACCCTGACAAGTCTGAACCAGCAGACACACACCACACTGACCAGTCTGAACCAGGAGACACCCTGACCAGTCTGAACCAGGAGACACCTTGACCAGTCTGAACCAGGAGACACACCCTGACAAGTCTGAACCAGCAGACACACACCACACTGACCAGTCTGAACCAGGAGACACCCTGACCAGTCTGAACCAGGAGACACACACCACCCTGACCAGTCTGAACCAGGAGACACCCTGACCAGTCTGAACCAGGAGACACACCCTGACAAGTCTGAACCAGCAGACACACACCACCCTGACCAGTCTGAACCAGGAGACACCCTGACCAGTCTGAACCAGGAGACACACACCACCCTGACCAGTCTGAACCAGGAGACACCCTGACCAGTCTGAACCAGGAGACACACACACCCTGACAAGTCTGGACCAGGAGACACACCCTGACCAGTCTGAACCAGGAGACACACCCTGACCAGTCTGAACCAGGAGACACCCTGACCAGTCTGAACCAGGAGACACACACACCCTGACCAGTCTGAACCAGGAGACACACCCTGACCAGTCTGAACCAGGAGACACACCCTGACAGTCTGAACCAGCAGACACACACCACACTGACCAGTCTGAACCAGGAGACACCCTGACCAGTCTGAACCAGGAGACACACACCACCCTGACCAGTCTGAACCAGGAGACACACACACCCTGACCAGTCTGAACCAGGAGACACCCTGACCAGTCTGAACCAGGAGACACCCACCCTGACCAGTCTGAACCAGGAGACACACACCCTGACCAGTCTGAACCAGGAGACACCCTGACCAGTCTGAACCAGGAGACACACCCTGACCAGTCTGAACCAGGAGACACCCTGACCAGTCTGAACCAGGAGACACACCCTGACCAGTCTGAACCAGGAGACACCCTGACCAGTCTGAACCAGGACACACACCCTGACCAGTCTGAACCAGGAGACACAACCCTGACCAGTCTGAACCAGGAGACACCCTGACCAGTCTGAACCAGGAGACACCTTGACCAGTCTGAACCAGGAGACACACACACCCTGACCAGTCTGAACCAGGAGACACACACACATCACGTAGGATCTGCTTCAATCATCGTTGTGTTTCATCAGTCACCATCCAACACCATCCAACCCCCCGGGGTGATGTACACCTCCCAGCACACAGAGCAAGGCCTTGTCCTCACTTCAACAGGGCCGGAACAAGACAGCGATTGAGTGTCGGAGATGGAAGCTCCTCTCAGCGTCTGATCCTCCCTGAGAGCACAGCAGGTCAGAACACCCAAATGTCAGGGTGGTCCTGCTTACATAAAGCCTGTGTTCTGTGTGGTGTGGTGTGTGTGTGTGTGTGGTGTGTGGTGTGTGGTGTGTGGTGTGTGGTGTGTGGTGTGTGTGTGTGTGTGTGGTGTGGTGTGGTGTGTGTGTGTGTGTGTGGTGTGTGGTGTGTGGTGTGTGGTGTGTGTGTGTGTGTGTGTGTGTGTGTGGTGTGTGTGGTGTGTGTATGTGTGTGTGTGTGGTGTGTGGTGTGTGGTGTGTGTGTGTGTGTGTGTTCTGTCTGGTGTGACACAGTAGCTTGTTTCCCCATTCTGACAGCCCCAGACGCGTCTGAAAGGTCAGGGTATTCAGGTCCAGCGAAAGGTCTCGTCGCTAGTCTGGCGTCCTGTAAAGGTTATCGAGTGTTGAGGCCTGGACTGCGGTGTCACAGAACATCTGAAGTCATGTCTGGACACGTTCTCCTGTTCAGAGATAGGTGGGAAGTACTGAAGTACATTATTCTGCTTTCAGTACTTAAATTCATTATCTTTTTTGTCTGACAACTTTTTGACTGACGATGTTGCTAATGCAGAATGTGTGAAGAGTTTTGAAAAGGAGGCTTCAGTATTGACCATATAAGCAACTAAACAAAACTGCAGTTTAGGTTCCAAAGAGAATCAAACCATCTGAAGGATCTTTGATGAATGCTGGGGAATGTTCTAGGGCCCCTGATCCTCCAGTCCTCCAGGATCCCACCAGAGCAGGGGGGGGAGGGGAGGTGGGGACGGGGGGTTTAATAACTGTTTACAGGCTGCTGAGACAACAGCAGCAGCAGCCAGAGAACATGGGAACACAACAGAGGGAGAAAACAAGAAGGAAGGAAGGAAGAAGGGTTAGGAAGGAAGAAGGGTTAAGAAGGAAGGACAGGAAAGAGAATCAAGCATCTCATCAGAGCTTTTTGCAGTTTCATACAGTGCTACGTGTGCAGCTTGCACAGAGTGCCGTATGCGGTTCACACTGTCGTGAGCCACATTGTGAGCCACACGTGAGAGAGAGAGAGAGAGAGAGAGGAGGAAAGGACAGGAGAGGAGGAGAGGAGGGGGACAGGAGAGGAGGAGGAGGAGGAGAGGAGGAGGAGGACAGGAGGTAGAGGAGGAAAGGACCGGAGAGGAGATGGAGAGGACTGATGATTCTTCTTTCGTCTTGCTTAGGCTCGTCTGTCGTCTTCGTAGTCGTCGTACTTATGCTGCGTAGAGGCGGATCAGCTCAGACAGGCTGGCCAACACAATGGGAACAAGCATGTTCACTGCGACTCCCTTACACTTGGTTTCCACATCCTCTCATCCAGGTCTGAAGTACGTCAGTGTGTGTGTGTGTGTGTGAGAGTGTATGTGTGTGTGTTCAGAGGAAAAGGCCAAACTGTATTGTCCGAGCAATTCTCCAGCAATTGAGTTCCCCCTCATCACCCGTTTCTTCCTCTCCCCCCCGTCCCCCAGCCCCGTCCCCCAGCCCCGTCCCCCAGCCCTCTGTCTTGTGTGGTCAACAATAGTGTATTCTGTGCTGTCCCGTGTGAGAGCCACACCCAGAGTGAGGCTGCTCTGCTGGGGAAGGCTGCTGGGCGGACGCCAGCGAGGAAGGACAGAGGCTCAATTCTCGTCTGTTAGCTCGGACAGGGCTGAGGGGGGCCAACGCTCTTATCTGTTCCACTCTGATACTGTAGTCATGTGTGTGTGTGTGTGTGTGTGTCTTGGTACACCTGCATCACATCTATCACTGGAACATTTCCGTCTCCTGCAACTATTCAGTGTTATTGACTCTGATTGTGAACTCCCTCCCTCCCTCCCTCTCACCCCTCTCACCCCTCTCACCCCTCTCACCCCCTCTCACCCCTCTCATCCCTCTCATCCCTCTCTCCCTCTCTCCCTCCCTCCCTCCCTCCCTCCCTCTCCTCTCTCCCTCCCTCCCTCCCTCTCTCTCACCCCTCTCACCCAGCAGCTCGTGTCCTCTGTAACCCCCTCACCCTGACTGTCCCCCACCGGAACCACCCCGGTCCCGACCACGATGAGGAACGGAGCCAGGACAAGTCAGCCTTCCTCGGCCTGCCTCCCCTCGGCCTGCCTCCCCTCTCCCTGCCTCCCCTCGGCCTGCCTCCCCCTCCGCCTCTGCCTCCCCTCCGCCTGCCTCCCCTCTCCCTGCCTCCCCTCGGCCTGCCTCCCCTCGGCCTGCCTCCCCTCGGCCTGCCTCCCCTCGGCCTGCCTCCCCTCTCCCTGCCTCCCCTCTCCCTGCCTCCCCTCGGCCTGCCTCCCCTCGGCCTGCCTCCCCTCGGCCTGCCTCCCCTCTCCCTGCCTCCCCTCTCCCTGCCTCCCCTCTCCCTGCCTGCCTCCCCTCGGCCTGCCTCCCCTCGGCCTGCCTCCCCTCTCCCTGCCTCCCTGCCTCCCCTCCTGCCTCCCCTCTCCCTGCCTCCCTGCCTCCCCTCCTGCCTCCCCTCTCCCTGCCTGCCTCCCCTCGGCCTGCCTCCCCTCGGCCTGCCTCCCCTCGGCCTGCCTCCCCTCGGCCTGCCTCCCCTCTCCCTGCCTGCCTCCCCTCGGCCTGCCTCCCCTCTCCCTGCCTCCCCTCTCCCTGCCTCCCCGCCTCCCCTCGGCCTGCCTCCCCTCTCCCTGCCTCCCCTCTCCCTGCCTCCCCGCCTCCCCTCTCCCTGCCTCCCCTCTCCCTGCCTCCCCTCGGCCTGCCTCCCCTCTGCCCTCTGATCCACACTCCCCTCATTGTCACATACACAAACATACAGTCTGTGGGTCCACGTCTGCACGGGCGCAATTATATAATTATGTCTTGTCTGATGGACGGGGAGAGCTGTGCTTTTGTGTGGAGGTGGAATGTGGTGCGCTTGGCATTTTTGTGCAAAAGGGCAGCTTTCTGGAAGCTGGAGCCAAAGAGAGGAGGGTGAGATCACGGCTGGCTGAGCCCACTCACTGTTCACTCCTTTATCTCTCGCTCTCTTTCTGCCCCATTCTCTCTCTCTCTCTCCCTCTCTCCCTCTCTCTCTCTCTCCCTCTCTCCCTCTATCTCTCCCTCTATCCCTCTTTCTCAGTCTGTCTCTCTGTATCTCCATCTGTGTATCTCTATCTTTCTCACTCTGGCTCTCTTTTTCTGTCTCTCTGTCTCTCTTCATCTCTGACTGTCCATCTCATTCTCCCCACTTCTTTGTCTCTCTCTCCTGTTCGCTCGTCCTCTCTGCTCGTCCCCTCCCCTCCTCACAGACGGTGGCCTTTGCGAGGGGCCGGTGGTCAGGGCTTGGCTGCCCGAGATAAGAGGTGGAGGGCTGTGGGGACGGAGGTGTCCGGAGCACGTCGGTACAGATAGGCAGGCGGGGGCATTGTTAGCGCTGCAGACCCAGCAGAGACGTGGGGCAGAGACGGGGGGCAGAGACGGGGAGCAGAGACGTGGAGCAGAGACGGGGAGCAGAGACGGGGAGCAGAGACGGGGGGCAGAGACGTGGGGCAGAGACGTGGAGCAGAGACGTGGAGCAGAGACGTGGGGCAGAGACGTGGGGCAGAGACGTGGGGCAGAGACGTGGGGCAGAGACGTGGAGCAGAGACGTGGAGCAGAGACGGGGGGCAGAGACGTGGAGCAGAGACAGGGGGCAGAGACGTGGAGCAGAGACGTGGGGCAGAGACGTGGGGCAGAGACGTGGGGCAGAGACGTGGAGCAGAGACGTGGGGCAGAGACGTGGAGCAGAGACGTGGAGCAGAGACGTGGGGCAGAGACGTGGGGCAGAGACGTGGAGCAGAGACGTGGGGCAGAGACGTGGGGCAGAGACGTGGAGCAGAGACGTGGGGCAGAGACGTGGGGCAGAGACGTGGAGCAGAGACGTGGGGCAGAGACGTGGGGGCAGAGACGTGGGGCAGAGACGTGGGGCAGAGACGTGGAGCAGAGACGTGGGGCAGAGACGGGGAGCAGAGACGTGGAGCAGAGACGTGGGGCAGAGACGTGGGGCAGAGACGTGGGGCAGAGACGTGGGGCAGAGACAGGTGCGGGGGCAGAGACGTGGAGCAGAGACGTGGGGCAGAGACGGGGGGCAGAGACAGGTGCGGGGGCAGAGACGTGGAGCAGAGACGGGGGGCAGAGACAGGTGCGGGGGCAGAGACGTGGAGCAGAGACGGGGGGCAGAGACAGGTGCGGGGGCAGAGACGTGGAGCAGAGACGGGGGGCAGAGACAGGTGCGGGGGCAGATTACAGAGCGCCTGCTGGACATGGAACACGTCTGAATCACAGTCAAAACCAACAAGACAGCAGACTCAGTACTTAATCCATGGCCCCTTAGTTTGTCCTCAGCATCACAGAGGACACACAGAGCATCACAGAGCATCACAGGGACACACAGAGCATCACAGAGGATACACAGAGCATCACAGGGGATACACAGAGGACACACAGAGCATCACAGAGGATACACAGAGCATCACAGGGACACACAGAGCATCACAGAGGATACACAGAGCATCACAGAGAATACACAGAGCATCACAGGGACACACAGAGCATCACAGAGGATACACAGAGCATCACAGAGGACACACAGAGCATCACAGAGGACACACAGAGCATCACAGGGATACACAGAGCATCACAGAGGATACACAGAGCATCACAGGGGATACACAGAGGATACACAGAGCATCACAGAGGATACACAGAGCATCACAGAGGACACACAGAGCATCACAGGGATACACAGAGCATCACAGAGGATACACAGAGCATCACAGGGATACACAGAGCATCACAGGGATACACAGAGCATCACAGGGGATACACAGAGGATACACAGAGCATCACAGAGGACACAGAGAGCATCACATGGGACACACAGAGCATCACAGAGGGTACACAGAGCATCACAGGGATACACAGAGCATCACAGAGGACACACAGAGCATCACAGAGGATACACAGAGCATCACAGGGACACACAGAGCATCACAGGGACACACAGAGCATCACAGGGACACACAGAGCATCACAGGGACACAGAGAGCATCACAGAGCATCACAGAGCATCACAGGGACACACAGAGCATCACAGAGCATCACAGGGACACACAGAGCATCACAGAGCATCACAGGGACACACAGAGCATCACAGAGCATCACAGGGACACACAGAGCATCACAGGGACACACAGAGCATCACAGGGACACACAGAGCATCACAGGGACACACAGCCGCGGAGGCCACAGCCAGACCAGACAAGCACTGAAGCTGTAAAGGAAACATGACCAGCTCCAGCACATTCCCAGAGAATTCCAGTCTGTCTCCAGAGCTCAGCGCTCTCGTCAAAACCCCTCTGGAGATCACACAGCGTGTGTAGTATGTGAAGGAATGTTACCAGGACAGGGAGCTGGGCAGTGGTACGGGGGGGGTGGTGGTGGGGGGGGGTAAAAACCCAATCTCCCTGCATTTATATGGAGCCAACAGATTTTAATGGATCACATATAAACAATATAAAATAGTATAATCAAAGGTAGTTTACATTCACAGTCGAGGAGAATGTCCCCACAGTCAGAGCTTGGATGGGAAAGTTGTGTAGTGACACTAGGACAGGCCAGCAGAGCCCAGAGCCACCCTGGGACAGGCCAGCAGGACCAGAGCCACCCTGGGACAGGCCAGCAGGACCAGAGCCACCCTGGGACAGGCCAGCAGAGCCCAGGACCAGAGCCACCCTGGGACAGGCCAGCAGAGCCCAGGACCAGAGCCACCCTGGGACAGGCCAGCAGAGCCCAGGACCAGAGCCACCCTGGGACAGGCCAGCAGAGCCCAGGACCAGAGCCACCCTGGGACAGGCCAGCAGAGCCCAGGACCAGAGCCACCCTGGGACAGGCCAGCAGGACCAGAGCCACCCTGGGACAGGCCAGCAGAGCCCAGGACCAGAGCCACACTGGGACAGGCCAGCAGAGCCCAGGACCAGAGTCACCCTGGGACAGGCCAGCAGAGCCCAGGACCAGAGCCACCCTGGGACAGGCCAGCAGAGCCCAGGACCAGAGCCACCCTGGGACAGGCCAGCAGAGCCCAGGACCAGAGCCACCCTGGGACAGGCCAGCAGAGCCCAGGACCAGCACCAGAGCCACCCTGGGACAGGCCAGCAGAGCCCAGGACCAGAGCCACCCTGGGACAGGCCAGCAGAGCCCAGGACCAGAGCCACCCTGGGACAGGCCAGCAGAGCCCAGGACCAGAGCCACCCTGGGGACAGGCCAGCAGGACCAGAGCCACCCTGGGAGAGCCCAGCAGGGCCGAGCCCAGGACCTCTCCCACCACACAGAGACCACTGGCTCAGGACTCCTTTAAAAACCCTCCACAGCTACTGGTCAATTCAGAATGTCTAAATTAGGAGCAACCTCTGGCAGATCACCAGTACAGCATTTTCCCATCAGTCCTCTTGGTCACACCAAGCTAGGGGATCTCCAGACATGAAAGACAAGGCAATAACATTCTCACTCAGAGGACGGGAGAGTCAAGGGTCTGCTATGGAAAGATATCTGAAAATACACGAGTGTTTCATCATGTATTTATTTGTATTTATGTGACTGTTCACTACACCCTCCATCAGGCCTCCACCCTCCACCAGGCCTCCATCAGGCCTCCATCAGGCCTCCACCCTCTACCAGGCCTCCATCAGGCCTCCACCCTCCACCAGGCCTCCACCCTCCACCAGGCCTCCATCAGGCCTCCATCAGGCCTCCACCCTCCACCAGGCCTCCATCAGGCCTCCATCAGGCCTCCACCCTCTACCAGGCCTCCATCAGGCCTCCATCAGGCCTCCATCAGGCCTCCATCAGGCCTCCACCCTCCACCAGGCCTCCCTCAGGCCTCCACCCTCCATCAGGCCTCCACCAGGCCTCCACCCTCTACCAGGCCTCCATCAGGCCTCCACCCTCCATCAGGCCTCCACCAGGCCTCCATCAGGCCTCCACCAGGCCTCCACCAGGCCTCCCTCAGGCCTCCCTCAGGCCTCCACCCTCCACCAGGCCTCCATCAGGCCTCCATCAGGCCTCCATCAGGCCTCCACCCTCCACCAGGCCTCCATCAGGCCTCCATCAGGCCTCCACCCTCCATCAGGCCTCCACCCTCCACCAGGCCTCCATCAGGCCTCCACCAGGCCTCCACCCTCCACCAGGCCTCCATCAGGCCTCCACCCTCCATCAGGCCTCCATCAGGCCTCCACCAGGCCTCCACCAGGCCTCCATCAGGCCTCCACCAGGCCTCCACCAGGCCTCCATCAGGCCTCCATCAGGCTTTTCCCGGTGTGTGTGTGGTGTGTGTGTGTGTGGAGGCAGTGTGGTTGGGAAGGGGTGTGTAGGGGTGTGTGTGTGTGTGTGTGTGGGGGGGGGTCCATATGCTAAATGAGTTGTGTTATGTAAAACATTTCTCACACCATTCCAACACAGTGTCCTAACATATAAACACAACGGCCAAAAGGGGCATTCCTCCATAGTCATCGTATATTACTGACATATCTTGAAGGAGTTGGAAACTCAAAAGCTTCTAACTGAAGACATGTAGTGGTGGAGTGAGGTTCTCAGTGATTATAAAGCTCGCTATAGCCCTCGTGTGTCTGAATGATAGAATACACTCCTTTAGTTCCTCCTGAAACACACATGTAGACATGCATCTGTGTCTCAGGTCTAAAGCGTTTCTGAGAACAGACTGCCACTGATGAAGAAAGTGTTTTGTCCGTCTCTTCATAAACGGAGTGACTAAGTTCAGTTGAGTTCTGGATTTCAATAAGTATTTATCAATCTGCAGATTTGGAGAGTAAATCAGACCTCTGACAATAAAAACGACAACACCAGGCTTAGGTCTCAATCACGTCTCTCTCAGCTCTGAAGGCCGGAGGACCATCTTTTATAGGGTACAAGAATGTAAACATAGATAGTGACAGTCAGGCAGTAATGACATTACAACAATCTCAGAGAAAGATTCACTGCTCCCAACACATGACAACTCTCAGACTAGAGAGTTCATAGGTGGAGCTCTCCTTGTAATCATGACAAGGAACGTTTAGCCAGTACTTTCTCCTGACCCCGAACATCGATTAACCCTGACACATAGACACAATCTACACTTATTAATAGCAAGCTTACATGAGAACATACTAACTAGTATCCAATGACTAGTTCTATTGATTAGTGAATATTGTAAGCACACAGGAAATCCCAATTTCTTCCACACCACACACACACATATTTTTTACTTTTACTTTTTATACCTGAACCGTAAACATCAATACATTTCAGATTAGCATATTACAAAACAGCTGTTCAGTTTCACTGTTGTTATAACAACCATCCGCCCCCCCCCCTCCACAGAGCCCCTCCCCCCTCAGGCCGCCCCCCCCCCTCCACAGAGCCCCTCCCCCCTCAGGTGCTCCACAGAGCCCCCCCCCCTCCACAGAGCCCCTCCCCCCTCCAGAGAGCCCCTCCCCCCTCAGGCCGCCCCCCCCCAATCCACAGAACCCCTACCCTCTCAGGTGGGCCCCAGTGTGTTGCTGCCCTGGCCTTTCCTCTGCACTGTCAGCTCGTGGCAGTCTATGTGCCGAAACTCTGCCCCAAACAGGCCAAACAGGAGGAAGAAGATCATGACCAGGGCCCACTCGCATATCGCCCCCCCGCTCCGGTTCCCTGTGTTGTGGAATACGGCCACTGGAGGAGAGCTGGTCAAGGAGCGCGGAGGACACACTTCCAAAGCTGTTAGACTAAAGTGCTCCTCAAACATCTACATCTGAATGTATCACGGTCTGCAGTTCATCTAGCTCAGTGGTTCTCAAACCGGTCCTCAGGGACCCCCTGTCCTGCATGTTTTAGATGTTTCCCTGCTCCAACACACCTGATTCAAATGAACGGGTCGTTATCTAGGTCTGTAGAAACCTGTTAGCGACCGTTCATTTGAATCAGGTGTGTTGGAGCAGGGAAACATCTAAAACATGCAGGACAGCTGATATGTATTTACAGTGTTGTTTGCAGCTGTTCTGTTTGGGCGTGTGCGTGCGTGCGGGGTGAAGGATACTGAGGACGACCAGGAGCGTGCAGACGCTGCAGCACGCCGTCCTGACCACGCCCACCCAGCAGCGCTCCGGCGAGGGCGACGCCCTGTAGGTCAGCCACGCCTGCAGCCAGAAGTACACGAGGCCCACGAAGAAGGCCAGACACGCCCCCAGCAGGTGAGGGCCTAACAGCACAGATTGCTGACAGATACGAAGACGACGAGGGAGGAGAGAGAGGAGAGAGAGAGAGAGAGAGAGAGGAGAGAGAGAGGAGAGACAACAGAGAGACGAGAGAGGAGAGGAGAGAGAGAGAGGAGAGAGGAGAGAGAGACACAGAGAGAGAGAGAGAGAGAGAGAGAGAGTATTATAATAGCAGGATACTGTGACTGTCAGAGGAAGGAGGATGAGCAGAGAGAGACGGCTTCACCTGGAAGTTCCCGATGATGGAGATCCCTGCAGAGGAGATGAACCCCAGGATGATGCTGGCTAGGTTCACCTTGCTGTCCTCCCCATAGTCCCTGATCTGCTGGAAACGAAGAACTACCACCCACAAGGCTGTGGGCGTGTGAGTGTGTTAGTGTGTGCATGTGAGAGTGTGCTTATATGTGTGCGTTTGTGTGTGTGCATGTGTGTGTTTGTGCATGTGTGTGTGCATGTGTTTGAGAGAGAAACAGAGGTTTTGCTGAATAAAGACATGGCTGAAAGCTAAAAATGTAATATGTCATGGACACGTCGCACTAACCCCACCCGTCTGAGGTGTCACCTACCGAGGACAGCGCAGGTGTTGCAGAGCTGAGAGAAGATGCAGCTCTGAGGGCTGAAGGACCCACAGGTGCTGAGATGGAAACACTGTTAGAGGGTCTAACAGGACATGAGGTCTGAATGCATCCACAGATGGGAACCAAGATTATCCTGGATATCTGAACATCAGAATGAAATCTGTGAACTTAAACCTCGTCGCAGCCAGAGGTCATATTTCATAAGAGATTTAATTCCTACTTCACGGGTTACCTGTTAATCGTCAATCAAATGATAGGACAGACATGATGTCATATCTATACAGTAATGATAGTAGACGGTTTGGGAGGTATGTACGGTACGTAGGTGAATGTGTTCCCTCCTACCTGATGTAAGGAAACTCCACAGTCACATTCACAGTCCCGTTGGACACAGCCATGCCAAACCTGTTCAGACAGAACTGGGGTCATTTTTCTGAGAACTTCTGTCCAGACACACCGGTTCAGTCCAGACACACTGGTTCAGTCCAGACACACTGGTTCAGTCCAGACACACTGGTTCAGTCCCGACACACACACCGGTTCAGTCCAGACACACTGGTTCAGTCCAGACTCACTGGTACAGTCCAGACACACCGGTTCAGTCCCGACACACCGGTTCAGTCCAGACACACCGGTTCAGTCCCGACACACCGGTTCAGTCCACACACACCGGTTCAGTCCCGACACACCGGTTCAGTCCCGACACACACACCGGTTCAGTCCTGACACACTGGTTCAGTCCTGACACACTGGTTCAGTCCTGACACACACTGGTTCAGTCCAGACACACCGGTTCAGTCCAGACACACCGGTTCAGTCCCGACACACCGGTTCAGTCCCGACACACCGGTTCAGTGCAGACACACCGGTTCAGTCCCGACACACCGGTTCAGTCCCGACACACCGGTTCAGTCCCGACACACCGGTTCAGTCCAGACACACTGGTTAAGTCCAGACACACTGGTTCAGTCCAGACACACCGGTTCAGTCCCGACACACACCGGTTCAGTCCTGACACACTGGTTCAGTCCAGACACATCGGTTCAGTCCAGACACACACCGGTTCAGTCCAGACACACTGGTTCAGTCCAGACACACCGGTTCAAACAGTCTCTCTTGAATCACAGCAAAGCTTTCTCTGACACGACACGTCTTCAGGTGAAAATGTTTTGATGCTTGGATTCGAATAGCAACAAACACAGTAGTGGTGGATATATACAGGTGTGCTGATCATGAATACTGTTTGACTGTGTTAGCATTAGACTGGCTAAGCTAACAGGAACCAAAGTATGGCCTGGAGTGTCCAGGAAATGGTTTTGGAGGGTGTGGTGGTGGGGTTAGTGTCGGCAGGTCAGATACTCACACTAACCAGATGCCCACTGTGCCAAACGCAGCCAGACTGACCGGAAGCAACGCCCACAGCCACATCTGAGAGGGAGAGAGGGAGAGGGGGACAGGGGGAGAGAGGGAAGGGGGAGAGAGGGGAGGTGAAAGTGAGAAAAATACAAAGTGAAAAACACAAATAAAACATAAAAGTTCTCACTCCAACAACAAAAACACAGTTAAGAGAGAATGTCTCTAGACCAGGAAGAGCTGTCAGACCACATGAACGACCCACACAAAGTACTAACATGTTCAGTTCACTTAGCAAAGAGAGAGAGGCAGAGAAGCCAGGGGACTCGAAGCAGAGGAACTTTCAGTCAGCGTAGCGTCACAAATGATCACAATAATAAGCAATGAAACAGAACCAGCTTCTGTGTTTACCTGGATATCTTCGTGAACGTACAAGATGATCTCATCAAAAGAAATGTGGTATGTTGAAGTTTTTGTTTTGTTAGGCTATCCAAGAAAATATGAAACCTTCTGTTCCTGGTAGTTCTTCCAGAAGACAGATTTCACTGAGCGTGAAACGTGCAACATTAATGACATCTGAAACAATGCAGTAGTGTGGGATGGACTTTGAGCCCATTTCTGAATATTTATGACCTCTTGCAAAGGTTCCTCCCATTGATCAACAAACATGTCTCTTCCTCCACCTCCCCCTCAACATGAACCACCTGGATTTGACCTGGATTTGACCTGTATATCACCTGGATTTGACCTGGATATCACCTGGATTTGAGGTCCTCTAATGCCTTCCTCATCCTCGTCCGTTTGGATCCTTTTATGGAAGCAAATCAGTGCCATAATGTTTTGCATTTTAAAAGGCATCAAATACTTAATATTGAAATTTAAACCACACTGAATTCTCATCTGAATATATTTCTATGTAAAATAAAATTCAGGTTGCTCGAATTCGAGCCTAAAAAATTCGATCTTTCAAAATTAAACCATAAAAAAACCAACCCTATCTAAATTCGAGCCGAAAATGTTGCAGTTGAAAAAATTAGAGCAAAAAAATGTTGACCCTATAAAATTCGACCTAAAAAATTTGAGCCTATCAAATTCGAGGCAAACATTTTCCAGGTGAATTTTGGGCTCGAATTTGATAGGCTTGGATTTTTTTGGCTTGAATTTAAAGTTTTTCAACTGGAAAATGTTCGGCTCAAATTCTTAGCTAAAATAATACTTGGCTAAAATAAAAGTCACTTTGCTGAAATAGCCTAAGAAATTAGATCTATGAAATTTCAACCATAAAAAAATCGACCATATAAAATTCGACCTCCCCGAATATTTTCCAGGCTCGAATGTTTTTGGCTTGAAGTTTTTCAGCTGGAAAATTTTTGTCTCGAATTTGATAGGTTCAAATGTTTAAGGGTCATATTTTTTTGGCTCGAATTTGAGCAACGTGAATTTTATTTTACATTGAAATATATTCAGATGAGAATTCAGTATTTCAATATTAAGTATTCGATGCCTTTTAAAATTCTGAAGTCTGAATGGTGAGACTACATTCAAATATACACACGATTCAGATATACACACGATTCAGATATACACACGATTCAGATATACACACAATTCTCACAAACAGACTGACAACATACTCTCTTGTCCTTTCACATACGTCACACTACTGCAATTCATCATTAATCAATTTCCCATCACATATATAGTAATAGAGATAATGACAAAGGCTATGAGCTTCCATAACCCCCTGCCCCCTGTCCACTGCCCCCTGCCCCCTGCCCCCTGCCCCCTGCCCCCTGCCCCCTGCCCCCTGTCCACTGCCCCCTGCCCCCTGCCCCCTGCCCCCTGCCCCCTGCCCCCTGCCCCCTGCCCCCTGCCCCCTGTCCACTGCGCAGAGAACTGACTCTGTGGATCAGAAGAAAACTCATGATTTTAGGATTGGGAGTATTTTATTGTTGCACAGTAACAACATTCACAAGGCTGCTCATGACCAAGGCTCACTCGGTGTGTGCGTGTGCATGTGCATGTGCATGTGAGTGTGTGTGAGTGTGTGTGTGTCTACCTCCCACCATCAGGCCAGGGTAACACAAACCTGGGCTTCACCACTATATCCATAATAAATGGCACACAGCAATGACGCTGGTAGTAAAATGATTGTTGGAAAGGAATTTGAGACAATATCAGTTTTTTTCCATGTGCCACTAATCACCCGGGTGTGACTGAGAACATGACACTGACGCAGTCTTCTGTGTGGGCGCCTAACAGACCAATCACACGAGGAGTGTCTGAGGGGGCGTGTCTCAGAGCTCCAGCTCGATCTGGACGTCCATCTTGGCCCTGTATGGCCCCAGCAGGGGGCGCACCTCCTCATCCAGGAAGTGTCTCACCTGAGGAGCAGAAACAAGAGGAAGGAGAGGTAGTGAGCCCAGCAGGAAGTACCAGACTGGAGACTCAGAGAGAGACTCTTCCACAGGGCTGTCTATCAGAGCTCAGCCACACTGGAGCCCAGGATGGAGGAGGATGTTGGGGAGGACCAGGGAGGGTGGAGAATGAGGGGTGGAGGAGAAGGAGGGTGGGTGGAGGAGGAGGAGGGTGGGTGGAGAATGAGGGGTGGAGGAGGATGAGGAGGGGTGGAGGATGAGGAGGGGTGGAGGATGAGGAGGGGTGGAGGAGGAGAAGGGGTGGAAGAGGAGGGTGGTACCTGCTGTGGGGCGCGGCCGATGAAGGTGGTGGGGTCCAGGATGGAGTCCAGCTGGTTCAGGATGGGGGTGAAGTAGGGGTCGTCCTGGACCCTGGCCAGGAGGTCGTTGTCCCCGCCCTCCTGCTTGACCACAGCGGCCGCCTGCTGGGACAGCACCCGGATCTTCTCATGGCAGTCCTGCACACACGGGGGTCATGTGACACACGGGGTCAGGGTCATGTGACACACGGGGGTCATGTGACACACGGGGGTCATGTGACACACGGGGTCAGGGTCATGTGACACAGATCAAGTTACACCAACTAGTCTAAAGGTGGAATTTAAACACTGTAGTACATTTCCCACAAGACAACACAAGATACCTCCAGAGAGACACAGCATCACACGATGTAGACAGACATCAACAGACACAGCATCACACAATGTAGACAGACTTCAACAGACACAGATAAAGGAAGTAACCACACCTGTCTGTTGCCTCCAGCCTTCACCATGGCCATGATGATGTTCTCTGTGGCCATGAAGGGAAGCTCCTGTCGGATGTGTCGCTCGATCACCTGGCAGCCAGCGAGGAGAGACAGGAGAGAGGCAGGAGAGAGACGGGAGAGAGTCAGGAGGCCAGGGTGGAGAGGCAGGAGGACAAAGAGGAGAATGAACAGAATGTAGATGAAGTGCTTTACTGGAACATCAGGGACTTGACCCCAGTGTTATGCTATCAGATGAGCGCCCCCCCTCCAGCAGTGACATGTGTCCCGTATGAGGGTCTTACCTTGGGGTAGACCACCAGGCCCTCTGAGATGTTCTGCAGAGTGCTGAGGATGATGTCAGCAGTCAGGAAGGACTCAGGGAGAGAGATCCTCCTGAGGGACACACAGGAAGAGACATGGGCGAGAGACATGGGCGAGAGACATGGAGAAACACAGACACATGAGCGAGAGACATGGAGAGAACACACAGAGAGAGAGAGAGAGAGAGAGAGAGACATGGAGAAAAAACACACAGAGAGAGAGACATGGAGAGAAACAGAGAGAGAGAGAGAGAGAGAGAGAGAGAGACATGGAAAAACGCAGAGAGAGAGAGAGACATGGAAAACACGCAGAGAGAGAGAGAGAGACATGGAAAAACGCAGAGAGAGAGAGGAGAGACATGGAAAAAACAGAGAGACATGAGAGAGAGACATGGAAAAACGCAGAGAGAGAGAGAGAGACATGGAAAAAACAGAGAGACATGAGCGAGAGACATGGAGAAGCACACAGAGAGAGAGAGAGACATGGAAAAACGCAGAGAGAGAGACATGGAAAAACAGAGAGGACATGAGAGAGAGACATGGAAAAACAGAGAGAGATGAGAGAGACATGGAAAAACACAGAGAGAGAGAGACATGGAAAAACAGAGAGACATGAGCGAGAGACATGGAGAAGCACACAGAGAGAGAGAGAGACATGGAAAAACCGAGAGACATGAGAAAGAGACATGGAAAAACAAAGAGAGAGAGAGAGAGAGACATGGAAAAACACAGAGAGAGAGAGACATGGAAAAACAGAGAGACATGAGCGAGAGACATGGAGAAGCACACAGAGAGAGAGAGAGAGACATGGAAAAACGCAGAGAGAGAGAGACATGGAAAAACAAAGGGAGAGATGAGAGAGAGACATGGAAAAACAGAGAGACATGAGAGAGAGACATGGAAAAATACAGAGAGAGAGATGAGAGAGAGACATGGAAAAATACAGAGAGAGAGATGAGAGAGAGACATGGAAAAACACAGAGAGAAAGATGAGAGTGAGACATGGAAAAATACAGAGAGAGAGATGAGAGAGAGACATGGAAAAATACAGAGAGAGAGATGAGAGAGAGACATGGAAAAACACAGAGAGAAAGATGAGAGTGAGACATGGAAAAACACAGAGAGAGAGATGAGAGAGAGACATGGAAAAAACACAGAGAGAGAGATGAGAGAGAGACATGGAAAAACACAGAGAGACATGAGAGAGAGACATGGAAAAACCGAGAGACAGACATGGAAAAACACAGACAGAGAGACATGGAAAAACACAGAGAGAGAGATGAGAGAGACACATGGAAAAACCGAGAGACATGAGAGAGAGACATGGAAAACCACAGAGACATGAGAGAGAGAGAGAGAGAGAGAGCGAGATGTTGGACTCTGTGCTCACCTGTTGGCACTGTCGTCCAGTGTCCTCTCCAGCCATTGGACGGCAGCAGTCTGCAGGGGGTCAGAGATTAGCGCCATCAGGTGGCGAGCCAGACTACAGCAGCGCTCCGCACGCATCGGGTTCCTCTTGTACGGCATGGCGCTGGACCCTGCAGGAGACAGGGTGGTCACTAGGGGCCGTAACTAGGGGCCGTAACTAGGGGCCGTAACTAGGGGCCGTAACTAGGGGCCGTAACTAGGGGCCGTAACTAGGTCATTACAGTGGACCCTGGAGGAGACAGGTTAGTAACTAGGGGCCGTAACTAGGGGCCGTAACTAGGTCATTAGAGTGGACCCTGGAGGAGACAGGTTAGTAACTAGGGGCCGTAACTAGGGGCCGTAACTAAGTCATTACAGTGGACCCTGGAGGAGACAGGTTAGTAACTAGGGGCCGTAACTAGGGGCCGTAACTAGGTCATTAGAGTGGACCCTGGAGGAGGCAGGTTGGTAACTAGGGGCCGTAACTAGGGGCCGTAACTAGGTCATTAGAGTGGACCCTGCAGGAGACAGGCTAGTAACTAGGGGCCGTAACTAGGGGCCGTAACTAGGTCATTAGAGTGGACCCTGCAGGAGACAGGCTAGTAACTAGGGGCCGTAACTAGGTCATTAGAGTGGACCCTGGAGGAGACAGGTTAGTAACTAGGGGCCGTAACTAGGGGCCGTAACTAGGTCATTAGAGTGGAGACAGCATTGGGGTAAAGGGGATTGGGTATCTAGTCATGACGCACCAATCTGCTCTTTCTCAAACGGCTCCTCAATCTCCTTCAGGTTAGCCAGCAGGCGGATGTCGGTACAGATCTGATGGAGAGAAGGAGAGGGAGAGAGGAGGAGGAGGAGGAGAGGGAGAGAAGGAAGAGGAGGGGGAGGAGGAGGGAGAGGGAAAGGAGGAGAGGGAGAGGAGGAGAGGGGGAGGAGGGAGAGGAGGAGGAGGAGGAGGAGAGGGACCGGAGGAGAGGGAGAGGAGGAGAGGGACCGGAGGAGAGGGAGAGGAGAAGAGGGAGAGGGAGAGGGAGAGGGAGAGGAGGAGGAGGAGGAGGGGGAGGGAGAGGGAGAGGAGGAGGAGGAGGAGGGAGAGGAGGAGAGGGAGAGAGGGAGAGAGGGAGAGAGGGAGAGAGGGAGAGAAGGAGAGGGACAGGAGGAGAAGGACAGGGAGAGGAGGAGCAGAGGGAGAGGAGTTCAGTTTAACATGGTTAACAACTGAACTAACTACCCTGTCCTTTAACATTTGATAAACAGCAGCTGCTGTAGGGTGGTGTTTCCTGTGGGGCAGCAGCTCACCTTGTGGATGGAGGCTCCCAGGCTGGCCAGACAGGCCAGAGAGTCCACGTCGACCTTCCGGCTGTACGTCTGCCCCGTAACCAGGTAGGCTCTGCATGGCAACCATCACAAACACAAAACAAGTTATCAAGAGTATATGAGCCGGGTTCCGATGGCTGGATGAACATGACTCAGCTCAGTTCCCCGTGTGGACGTACTTCTTAAAGCCCGCCATCTCTGTGACCATCCTGTCCAGCTCCTCCACCTAACAAACACACAAGGAACAGTGTGAGAGAACTCTCTTCTGTTTATATATTTGAATCAAGACATTTATTTCAGCGTATAAAGTGTTGACCTTGTCATGGTCTCCCTGGAAGAGCTGTAGGAAGCTAGCCTGGGTGCCCGTGGTTCCTTTCACCCCCCGGAAACGCAGGTCGTCACGGGCGCGCTGAAGATTCCTCATGTCCATGGCCAGATCCTGGAGCCACAGACACGCCCTCTTCCCCACCGTGGTCAACTGGGCTGGTCTGGGGGGGAGAGAGATGTTCAGATCAGAGAGAACATCAGCACGTCTAGAGTCAAGTTAAACACAGTCATGTAGTAGTCACGGGCAGGGCCGGCCCAAGCCTTTATGGGGCCTTAAGCAGAATTTGTTTGGGGGGCCCCTCGATGTCGGCAGTTATTATTATTTGTTCTTAATTACCGTTTTTCTTCGATTAAACTTCAATTTATTACACATTGTTCATTTTTGGTGCGCCGTTTATTTGAGGGCGAAGAAATACGGTATTCTAGGCTAGCTGCGCTAGCATGCTAACGTGTTAGTTCGCTACATTAAATGTTCTTAGTTTGAACAGTACGGTCTTCTAAATCACCGATTAGGAAACGAGCAGATGTCAATGTTAGTTAGACTAGCTAGCTCTAGCTCATCTGCTTTTTATTAACGCTGATTTGCAAGGAATGCAAGAACAGCTAGATAGCGAAAACACCTAGACTACCTACTGTAGCCTGTAAACTAGTTTAGCTTGCTAACGCAAGAGCACCTGCTTCTCCAGTTCTTCATGCGTTAGCAATAGGCTAGACTGCTATTCGTTTTCGTAAGCTTCCCTTCTAATGCCGACTAACAGCTATCTATAGCTAGGTAGGGTAATTAGCTCTATGTTGATGTGATATTTGAAACGTATTTAGCCAACAGTGGACCCCTAGTAGGCTACAACACAAGAGAATGTTCATAAAAATGACATGCTTCTACCAGGTATTTCAGGACATTCTTCTCCTACCGTATTTCTGGGCGGTGTGTTAATTACACAACGGTCATTTGGTGCGGCTTTTAAACGAGAGCAGCGTTTAATTAAAGAAACACGGTACATTAAACTGTAATTTAATGTGCTCTTGGGGGCCCTCTGGTGGCCACGGGGGCCATAAGCAGCCGCTTAGTTCGCTTATGCCTTGGGCCGGCCCTGGTCACAGGAAAGGACAAGACGAGCATGAAGACGTGTGATATAGACGGAGTATTCACACTCACTGGTAGTGTGTGAAGCCCAGAGTTGGGAGGTCAGCATACTTCTCAGCAAAGTTCATCAGCCTGTCTACCACACGGGCCAGCTATGAGTACACAGGAGATGACTGTTATGTTACTGGTGAGGTTTCATGTTTTAATGTCTTATTAATAATATAATAATGTCCTCAGCCACGGTCAGACAGGCCTGTGCTCTCACCTTGGGCAGCAGGATGTCAAAACCATCACGCAGCATGATCAGATCCTGAAGGAGACAAACAGACAGAGGGTGGATGACTAGGCAGCGCATGTGGAGCCCAAACACGGCTCAGTGAGGGGGGACGGGGGCAGTACGTGTATCTGTATTTTTTTATATCTATATGTATCTAAATGTCTTGTCTTATCTGTTGTTGTGCCTGTGCACTTTATATGTTTCACCGTGGGAGAGTGGGAAACGTTTTTATCGATTCCTTGTATGTCTGACATGCAGGAAATTGACAATAAAGCTACTTTGACTTGACTTTGAGAGGGGACGGGGGCAGTTACCGTGTTGTCCCCGACGTAGCAGGAGGTGGCCCCCAGGTGGATGATGGGCGCGGCGGAGGGACAGCAGTGGGCGAAGGTGTGGACGTGGGCCATCACATCGTGCCTCAGCTTACGCTCCTCATCAGCAGCCATGGCAAAGTCAATGTCCTCCCTGTGGCTCTCCATCTCTGACACCTGGACATCTGTGATGGGCAGGCCCAGGGCCTGGGGGGGAGAGGGAGGGGAGACGGGGCAGGGGGAGGGGAGAGGGGGAGGAGAGCAGGGCAGGGGGACGGGGCAGGGAGGAGGAGAGGGGAGAGCAGGGCAGGGGGAGGAGAGGGGGGCGGGGAGAGCAGGGCAGGGGGGGGAGGGACGGGGCAGGGAGGAGGAGAGAGGGGGAGAGAGCAGGGCAGGGGGAGAGAGGGACGGGACAGGGAGGGAGGAGGAGAGGGGGAGAGCAGGGCAGGGGGAGAGGAGGGCAGGGGGGAGAGGGGACGGGACAGGGAGGAGGAGAGGGGGGAGAGCAGGACAGGGGGAGAGGGGAGGGGAGAGCAGGGCAGGGGGAGAGAGAGAGCAGAGAAGGGGGAGCAGCAAAGGAGGATGGGAAAGTAGAAAAGGCTTTATTAAGTAGAAATATTTCCACTAAAGTTTTAATGTTTATGGTAAACCCTATTTGAATAGCAGGAATGCTTGGCTGAGTGGTGTTCAACTCTGTTGTTTCAGAATATAACATCTATTAGCACCTAATCTAAGGATGATGAAATAATGTCCAGCAGGCTGGAACACATGTGGGTTCTGATTACAGTTCAAGTGGTGATAGCACACTGAGCTATGTTGAAAGTCATGTGGCTTTCAGGAAATTCTATTAGGAATTTGTCCCAATCAAAGCAACTGATGAAGTCCAACAGTCACGAGGTGAAGCACAGGCTGGGGCTGGTCAGGAACACAGCGTTAGTGATGGGCCTTGGGTTGGGGAGAGAGTGAGGGCCCAGGCCAGCTCTTTGGGTCAGTCTCTTGTTACCCTGACATTCTGAGCTATTTTAGACTCATGCCGAATCCAGTCTCCAGAGAAAAAATATGTTGCTCCATAAAGATTCATGAAACTTTGACTTACGTAACAATGATCTGCCCTGTTCTCTATTGAGACAAAACTGACACCACTCTAGAATTCAGTAGAGATCAGTAAAGAATGTTAAATAAATAGGACTATTCATTTAGCGTCTGCTAAATGAATAAATGTAAATGTAATTACGAACATTCAGACAGGGACTAGCTCAACTAACTAACCTGCTACCACGATACCTTGGAGGATACTATTGACAAGTCTGTACTGCTCACACTACAGGAAGTCAATCACCAAACCGCTGCTTCGAGGGATCGTTAACACGTTGTGGATTTAGGGTAAAATACATCAAGCTACTCGACCAGCTTGAAGGCTCACATAACCACATTAGACGCGGCTGCTCGTCTTCCAGAGTACCAAACTTGTCTTAGAGAGCACTTCATGTAAAAGGTCTCTAAAACTATATTTAGACAAGGGAACTTGATCGTTCTTTTTCAAGGTTGCAAAGTTCACATTTACTCCAATCAGATGCACATGAGTTGAAGTTTGCAGTGGTAGGCCCTACGGTAAAATATAGCTTTGTCGGTATGCCGACAAAATAACAAGAGTATCATGTATGTCACGTGTAGTTCTAGCTAGCTACAGAACACGGTATCAAACCTTTTCAGCTTTGGCTAGGTAGATCCACAGCTTCCTCCAGGTCGTGAATTTCTTCTGTCACTGAAGTTGTAGGCCATTTCTTTGCTGGCATACCGGGACACCAGCGGTGAACGGTACTTCATAAACTCGTCTCCAGACCCGTCCATGTTGTCCAGAATGACTAGTTAGCTAGTTGTAGCTTCCTAAATCTTGTTGACTCTGCACCGTGACAGTCCGCTGTGTTCAGAACCCACTGTAGCCTAAGCTGCTGCTGTCCATCACTGCACCACCTACTTTTACGACAGTCGACGTACGGTAGAAGGCGTGACAGGAGCGTGTTTGACATGCTTGCGCGTGAGGTGGTTTAAAGCGACAGAAGGGGTGTGTGTGTACTCCCAAATCTGACAAAAGTTTCGCACCCTAATGTCACGATATTGAGAATCTCGTCTGTAGAAAAAAGAATCTTTTCTAATATTTGCCAGTCTTGCTTGGTGCCGTCTGTCTGAATGAAATCCGGGCCAGTCCTCAGACTTCGCGCGACCTCTTTTGGTGCTTGTGTTATGAATCAGCCGACAGGTTCTGTCATCGGTGAAACAGTCATTTCTACACATCCCTCGCATTCGCCCACAATTTACAACTGCAGGCATTGCTAGAGGTGGTATTAGGCTACAGTTTATATTAATAAAAACGCACGCCAATGAAGATGAACGGGGGCGAAATGTCGTCTTGTAAATGACAAGTACATGCCCTCGATACTATAATCAATTCGATGGTGTACATAAATAATTTTTAGGTGCGAAATAGTTCTGCCTGACCCCCGTGTCTTCGACTCGTGTATTGTAATAACATGATTAAACATTATCGCAACGCTCACAAGAGCATCTGCGTCTTGTGTCCTGTGCGGTTCCTGTTGTCTGATGAAGAACACGCTGCCCTGCCTGTGCATGAGCCAGCGTCCGCCTCCGTTTCCCTTCTGTGACGAATCACTTCCCCCAAGCCGCAGACACCGACACCCATCTGCATTGCACAATGTTTGTTATTGAACAGATGACTGAGGAGAGAGTAAGGAGAACAGAGAAGAGGAGGGAGGAGAGAGAATAGAAGCAGAGGAGAAGAGGGAGATAGAGGCGACATAGAGGGAAGGAAGGGGGAGAGAGAGAGAGAGAGAGAGGGGGGAGAACGTGTGATAGAGCAAGAGAGGAGGGGGACAGGCAGTTAGAGGAAGAGCCAGTATTATGTTCCGGGAGAGAATGAGAGTGAGAATGAGAGAAAGAGCCAAGAGAAAACATTTAGCCTGCCAGCCTCTTTCAGACAAGTCAGGCTACGCAACACCTCACGGAACATTCTCTGAGGGAGCGAGGGAGGACTAGCGAGATTAAGAAAGGGAGAGGAGGGGGTTGTTGGGGAAACAACAGGATCTACACACACAAGATGGCTGCAGTGTCATGCAGCTCAGGCTCTGGTAAGTCTCTTCACCTCTCTGGTGGTTTCATGACAGGTATTCATTCATTCATCTTTCTTGTTCTGTCAAAGCGGCTGGTCTCAGGGAAAAAAACCCATCCTCCATCTTCACCCCATGTCATTCTGCACCAAAATCTAAACAGGAAGCTGTTAGCGACGTCTACTTCCTGTCACTCATCCTATTGACAGCACATGTCTGTCTCTGGGTCCAGCAGGGGAACACAGACCGCAGCTCCGGCTGCTCCTCCTGGGGGGGTCGCAGACCGGCAAGTCCCGCTCGGGGAACACCATCCTGGGGGACGAGGTGTTCGTGACCGGGGAGAGGACCACGCACAGCATGGTGATCTACAAGGAGACTCGCGGGCGACGCTTAACCGTGGTGGACACCCCGCCCTGGGTCGGTCCTACCGTCCCCCCCGCAGGTGATGAAGGTGGGGACGGTGGTGATGAAGGTGGCGGTGGTGGAGCTGCCGTTCAGTCCGAACGGGCTAGCGTAGAGGGGCCTTTAATGGGAGCCATCCTGTGCCCCCCCGGCCCCCACGCCCTCCTCCTGGTGATGTCCGTATCCCAGCCCTTCACCGAGGTCCAGCGCAAGACAGCCGAGGACCAGGTGGAGGCGCTGGGCGGAGGAGCCTGGAGACACTGCATGCTGCTTTTTACCTCCGTGGATCAGCTGCCTAAAGGGACATTTGTGGAAGAGCACATCGAGAAGACAGGAGAGGCCCTGCAGTGGCTGGTGGAGAGGTGTGGGAGCAGGTACCATGCCCTGGATAACACACTACGCTTAGGGAAGGACAGCACACAGGTGCAGGAGCTGCTGGAGAAGGTGGAGGAGCTGGTGGAGGAGAACCAGGGCTGGTACTTTGAGTTCAACGAGCTGACCCTGCTGGAGGAGGAGCACGCCAGGAGAGCCCTGGAGGAGGAGAGGAGGAGGATGGAGGAGCAGGAGAGGCTGAGGCCTAGCATGATAGGAGGGCCTCCTAGAGGTGAGAGCAAGAACAACATTTATCTTCACACATTTGACAAAATAAGGAACTTGAAAACCCTGTACATAGCATGCCTCAACAAGTGCTTCTGCGTTTTCCTTCCCTCCCAAACCGTACTTTTTCTCCTAGTGCGCAATACGACCGCACAGACAGCATAGATCGATCGAGATGCAAACAAAAGATCGAGCACTAGCGCTCCACATAGCAGCCCCTCTCTCTAGCTGCTAGCTCTCTATCTCTCAGATCTACTCTCTCTCTCCCTCTCTCTCTCTCTCTCTCTCTCTCTCTCTCTCATCCCCCCTCTCTCTCTCTCTCTCTCTCTCTCTCTCAGAGCTCAGAGTTCTTCTCCTGGGTTGGAAGGGGGTGGGGAAGAGCTCAGTGGGTAACGCCATCCTGGGCCGTCGGGACTTTGAGTCTGGTCTGGAGACGGAGCTGTGCATGCGGAGGCAGGCGTTGGTGGCCGGCCGGCGGGTCACCGTGGTCGACACCCCGGGCTGGGACTGGTTCTCCGTCAGACGCACTCCCAGACGCATACGCCAAGAGACCAAGAGAGGTGGAGCCCTTGCTCTACCCAGGCCCACACACCATCCTGCTGGTCCTGCCTGTGGTCTGCAGCCTGAGCACCAGGAAGAGGCGGACCCTGGAAGCCCACATCGAGGCCATGTTCGGTGATAGGGCGTGCCTGCACACCATGGTGCTGTTCAGCTGCGGTGATTGGCTGGGCCGCACGCCCATCGAGGAGCACATCCAGAGAGGGGGGCGGGAGCTGCACAGCCTGCTGGAGTACTGTGGGAACTATTACCACGTGATGGACAGCAAGATGCCTGTCAAGGACTCCAAGAGCGTCTCAGACCTGCTGGACAAGATCGAGGAGATGGTCAGAGAGAACGGAGACGCAGCCTTCATGCCCATAGCTTGTGAGTCTCTCTCGCTCTCTCTCTCTCTCTCTGTCTCTCTCTCTCTGTCTCTCTCTCTGCCCATAGCTCATGAGTGATGCTGCTCTCTCTCTCTCTCTCTCTCTCTCTCTCTCTCTCTCTCTCTCTCTCTCTCTCTCTCTCTCTCTCTGCCCATAGCTCGTGAGTAATGCTCTCTCTCTCTCTCCAAAACGATACTCTCTATTGTTTATAAACATCCGACCACCATCTTGTATAGTATTAATGTTTTCTCAGTTTACTGTGTGTGACTGGAGCGTGTTGTGTTTCCTAGTGAACAGTGACAGCGAGTCGTCCGACAACACCAGTCCAGAGGATGACTGTCGTGGCTGCCAGCTGCAGTGACCCAGAGGACACTGCTTCACATCCACCCAGAGGACACTGCTTCACATCCACCCAGAGGACACTGCTTCACATCCACCCAGAGGACACTGCTTCACATCCACCCAGAGAACACTGCTTCACTGCTTCACATCCACCCAGAGGACACTGCTTCACATCCACCCAGAGGACACTGCTTCACTGCTTCACATCCACCCAGACGACACTGCTTCACATCCACCCAGAGGACACTGCTTCACATCCACCCAGAGGACACTGCTTCAGATCCACCCAGAGGACACTGCTTCACTGCTTCACATCCACCCAGAGGACACTGCTTCAGATCCACCCAGAGGACACTGCTTCACTGCTTCACATCCACCCAGAGGACACTGCTTCAGATCCACCCAGAGGACACTGCTTCACTGCTTCACATCCACCCAGAGGACACTGCTTCACATCCACCCAGAGGACACTGCTTCAGATCCACCCAGAGGACACTGCTTCAGATCCACCCAGAGAACACTGCTTCACTGCTTCACATCCACCCAGAGGACACTGCTTCACATCCACCCAGAGGACACTGCTTCAGATCCACCCAGAGGACACTGCTTCAGATCCACCCAGAGGACACTGTTTCACATCCACCCAGAGGACACTGCTTCAGATCCACCCAGAGGACACTGCTTCACATCCACCCAGAGGACACTGCTTCACTGCTTCACATCCACCCAGAGGACACTGCTTCACATCCACCCAGAGGACACTGCTTCACATCCACCCAGAGGACACTGCTTCACATCCACCCAGAGGACACTGCTTCACATCCACCCAGAGGACACTGCTTCACTGCTTCACATCCACCCAGAGGACACTGCTTCACATCCACCCAGAGGACACTGCTTCACTGCTTCACATCCACCCAGAGGACACTGCTTCACATCCACCCAGAGGACACTGCTTCACTGCTTCACATCCACCCAGAGGACACTGCTTCACATCCACGCAGAGGACACTGCTTCAGATCCACCCAGAGGACACTGCTTCACATCCACCCAGAGGACACTGCTTCAGATCCACCCAGAGGACACTGCTTCACTGCTTCAGATCCACCCTGGAGATACTGCTTCAGATCCACCCTGGAGACAAGCTCAGTTTAACAAGGCCTGTTGTGGCATTCTGCAAAGGGAAACAGCTAAACACTGTTAAAGCGCACTGGTCATCTGCACTTAACTCTGCAGTCTGCAGTTACAGGAACGGATATCCAGTGACTGGTACCTGACCACAAACGGAAAAGGTTGTGATCTATGGAGGCTAGGTACAGATTCTTTTTTATGTTGTTGTAAAAATGATCCATGACTGTACTGGCAAATAACAATATGTTTGTTGCTTTATGTTTATTGATAAAACATAAAATGATGATTCTGTAGTTGGGCATTTCCGTACAACGTTCAGCCTCAGAAAATAGCTGTCACCATTGGGAATATTCTAGAATTCACGTGACCTACAGTACTGCCTTCCGTTAGCAGGAAACAACACATGCTTTTTCTAAGACACTGCACCTTCTGCAGTCTCACTGCTTCCTAACATGACACAGCTCTGCAGTATAGTAAACAACTCAGTGTTAAAGCATGTCCCTGTTTTACATTTGAAATGATCACATGAAGTGTATCTGTAATGATCAGTTCCGGGTTACGCAATGATTTTGCACTCATTCATATGTGGTTGTATGTACATGTATAATGACATTGCTCATATGTAATAAAACATTTTGCACTGACTGTTGTTTTTCTTCGCGTGCTGTAACCATTGAAGTAAGTTCAGTGTTGAAAATAGAAATGAAGCCATTCATTAATTAATAGTTAATTGCAGTTAAGCAGGCCCTTACTGCATGATGCAGTAACGATGTGATTACTTTGGATAGTTTCCATTTCTGATGCTGTGTAGAACATCAAACCACCTTAAATAAATGGTACACAACAATAGAAGGTATAATTGCCTTTTTTGTGTTTGTGTTATGAAATATGACATTATATGATCACGTTGTATTTAGTGTTTCTGCCTTTTCATGCACCAACAAAATAGTTCCTTGGCTGGGCGTAGGGAGACGTGAGAGCCAAGGAAGGGGTTCTCCGGCTTATTTGTGTCTCAGCTAAACAGACAAGACGGCATCGTGCCTGTAGAGGCCGAGTTTCACATTCTGCAGCTACTGAATTAGCTTTTGTCAACATCTCAGCTGTTGCCACCAAGTTAGCTCTGCCACAGTGCACACAGCGTGGGCTAGGGCACACAACACAGTCACTTTGTTCCTTTTGCTCTGAAAATCAGGCACATATTGTGTCAGCGAAGATGCTTATGTAATGTGCAGACTAATGGCACATGAACCTGTTAATGAGAGAACGCTGCCCCCCCGTTTCCTGACGTCTCACTTCATTACCCTGCTCTTACGCAACGCTCTGACCTCGCTCTGGGACCTCCGAGGCTCCTGGAGCTGCTGCAAACCACAGAGGAAGAGCAGGCTCAGGGTGCTCCGACCTGAAGAAGAAATGTGGCCTTTGTATTAGATGATGAGAATGCTCAAAGAGAATTATAGCAGGAATTGAAAGTTATATGCTGGGTCAGTGTAATACCCAGTAGCCTATACCCAGGCTCCCCTCACTAAAGAGGCACTGAGAATATAGTATCATGAAACTCAGTAGCAGTAGATTAGGAATTCACAAATCGGCTGCTCCAGGAAACAGTGACATAGACCACATCTAACACAAACTATTTGACATAAGACAAGGCAACAACACAACACATAGCAACCATACAGAATTACTATTCAAAATCGTTATAGGCAAACACAGACCCAAAACACAGAAAACTGAATTTTCACCATTGCATAATAGCTTAAATTTGATTTGTACTTCTTGTCTTGATTTTCAAAAAAAATCTATGGTCCAAGGACAGCCTGAGGAGAGAGTTCCAGTTTAGAGGGGCCTGAGGAGGGAGTGCTGCAGTTGGATAGGTCAGAAGTTGGTTTCAAATGTTTTAGGCTCAATTTTTTTCAGCTGGAAAATTTTCGGCTCGAATTTGATAGGCTTGAATTTTTGGGGGTCAATTTTTTTTGGCTCGAATTTGATAGGCTCGAATTTTTAAAGATCGATTTTTTAGGCTCGAATTTCAGCAACCTGAATTTTATTTTACATTGAAATATATTCAGATGACAATTCATTGTTGTTAAAATTTAAATATTAAGTATTCGATGCCTTTTAAAATTCTAAACATTATGGCACTGATTTGCTTCCATAAAGATCGGATCCACAAGGTGGTGCTGGCTTACAATTGTTTCCAGAAAAAAAGCTTTTCCCGAAGTCAGTGGCCTCAATTCTGAATTGAATGATCATTAGTGAGAGCACATTGTCCACATTTCTACTTTACTGTTATTACATGCTGACGTCACCGACCTGGTTTAACTCACTCCTCAGTAGACTGGCTAAATCCCGCCCACCAGCGACATCGAAGAGCTTTTCGTTGAATGCTGGAAGCGTCAGTTGTCAAATATCTATTATTGCAGTAGTGCTGGTCAGCTCTCCCTTTACCTCAACACACAATAGATCTGCCCAAAGATAATAGCGTTGTCAGAAATGAGCAGCAGAAGTGAAGTAGTGTGGTCCTTCAGTAGCCCCTCAACACTCCTGTAAACACCTGCATATTGTAGATGTATTTTGTAGATGTAATCGTGTTATTTTTGGGTGAATTATATCATACTGATTTTTGTTATGACCTCTGATACTGTTCGTTTCTTCCCAGGGATCAATAACGTGCTTCTCTACTCTGCTAATACATACTTGGTTGTGATACCATGTTGTAGTTTCACATGACAGTTGATTCCACACAGCGTGCTGGTCAGGCTCGTGCCATTATCCTCCACGAGCAGAACGGCGTTGTTATGGTAACTCACGAGGCAGGAGAATAGTCCTGTTCAGCTCTGACGTGTCAGTTTGTGGCTGAGGGTCAGGAAGAAGTCATGTGATCAGGGTTAAACCAGTTTCTTCCCTAAAAAAAGCAACCATTTCCTCTTTTCATTCTTAGCTGGACATACAAAAAAAACGGCATCCTTTGGTTTTGTAGAAATCTTTAAATGAGTTATGAATATCCCTTTCTCAGTGTTATCAGAGAAAGACTAGTAGTGAATGGTTTATGAATGTCTAAAGGGGTAAAACAAAACAAATACGTGAAATGTTTTTTTAAATATTTTTTTATTCGAGATTACAATGAATACTTTAAAATAGTTAATATGGTAAAAACTCACATATGGTTTAAAAGTCTGTCCATTAACCGTAATACACATACTGAGGGTTTTTTGTAAATAAGTGACTACATAACAATACAGAGTTTATAGTGTGAAGAAAATACTTGAAGGTTTTCATACAGGATATGTGAAACTGGATCATTGTATAGGTACAGATATGTTAAGCTTGAGCTACAAGACAACTTGAGGGAAGAATGAGGTGAGTTGGTGAACAGTAAGTGCATTTAGGGGAATGAATACATCTAAAAGCATTCAGGTCAGATCTACACCTAAGAACATATATGGATTCATAAAACATCTTCCTGTCAACATCTTCCATCAGGCTCTGTCCGTCAGAGGTCAGAGGTCGTCGGCACCTGAGCCCTTAAGGAGCTTGGCCAGTCGCACCTCCTCCATCAGCTCCTTCAGGTATTCGATCTCCCTGGCGAGGGAACCGGCCGTCTCCTCCAGCTCCTGGTTCCTCCTCTCCAGGAGGCCGTACTCGGCGCCCAACGCCTCATGCTCTCCTCTCTTCTTCTGACGGTAACGTGTGGCTGCTGTCTTGTTCTGCTCCATCTTCTTCAGCTTCTTCTCCCTCGGGGGTCCTCCAGCTCGCGACCTCCCTTTCACACTCCCAGAGGAGCAGGGGGTGCTGGAGGAGGGCCTGGGGTAGGGGTAGGGCCTGCTCCTGGAAGCTGTGGTGGTGGCAGAGACAAGACGAGGGCTGGAGACAGAGCTGAGCCTGCTGCAGTCAGACAGGAGCTGTGGCAGAGCTGCTGTGGTGGTTATGGAGGTGGTGGAGACTTCCTCTGTAGAAGCCAGGACGAGGATGAGGCGGGGAGGGGAGAGGGAGAGGACGACCCTGGGGACCTGGGGTACATGGTGGGGCAGCGGCGGCTTGCTGTCACAATCGGACACGTCCACCTCACTGCCCAGGTCCAGGGTGAACGTGGGGGAGAGAGGAGGGAGGGGAGGGGACATGGGGGAGGGACCTGGGGACAACGGCTCAGATTTGATCTCACACTCGTTCTGGACCTCAGGGACGCAGGGAGGAGAGACTTCCTGTATGGCACCCTGGGATGCTGGAGTGGATAGGAAGGGTTCCGTGGCGTGGAGGATGGGAAGGCTGCAGAGGGTGGGCAGGGTGGGGAGCGAGGGGAGGGGGAGGGAGTCTAGGGGACACTCCAGGGAGGCGAGGAGGTTGTCAGGGGAGCTGGGCTGCTCCTCAGGGCTGCAGGAGCCCACCAGGGAGTCCAAGTCAAACTCTGTCAGGTCCATTCTCTCTGCCATCCAGTCCAGGCCGTAGAAGGCATCCTCTGTGGAAGGAAAAGGAGGTCATTCATCTGCACGCTTCAGTTAACTAAGCTGCCCACACTGTGTTGTTCATGCGAAGCAGAGCAACGGCCCTGGGCCCTGATCCAGACACACCTGATGAGAACATCTGGGGGATAAGCTGACAACCAGGACTGAAGGTACCCTACAAGAGTGTGTGTGTGTGTGTGGGGGGGGGGACCTCACCTTTGCCGTCGTTTGCGCCCGAATGGGAGGGCCCCAGCTCGTCCACAGACAGCCACGGGAGGGTCACCTCGGCCTTGTCACCCTGGAGAAGCAGGGAGGGCGGAGAGGGAGGCGGGGAGTGGAGGGGGGGTGACGAATAAGAGAAAGATGATGAGAGGGGCGACGTCCCCCCCTCCGTGAAGGATTCTTCTTCAGCCAGGTGGAGGAGGGCCCCAGTGGGGTCAGCCGTGAGACAGGAAGGGCCCAAGAGCAGGGCCTCCATGTCTTCCGGGCCAAACGGTGAGTTGTTGGTCAGAGTCATGGTGGAGGTCTTTCGACGGAGTACGGAGAGCGTCGAGAGGTTCTTTAACGCTGTCGACTACAGCAAAGCTGTTTGTTGCCACAAAAGACCTGGAAGACAGAGGGAGAAAGAACAACGTTTAATATAACTGTCAATCTTTAATTCGTTTGGGGATGGCAAGTTTAGCTTGAGTCAGGTGTACTGTGTATGTGGGAAACACTGCCCTCTAGTGACGTAATGATGCACCTGCCAAAACGACATGGAATGAGTCATCGCGAATCGAATGCCTCGTGACTCTACTGGCGTCAGACTAGGGTCGTTTCCAAGGCAACTCATGTCTGGCTGTCCATGCCGCCCCGCCCCTCACACACACTTTGTTCTCTGAACACTTGTCACGCCGCCATTTTAATGGTGAAGCATCACGAACCATTTTACGTTTGCCACGATGATACTTCAAACATATTTCATTAAAATAACAAAAATACAATTGCCTTTGATACATATTCTGCCATAGATTGTTATAACTACGTAAAAAATGTACCCTCGCGCGGAACATTACAATGTCACGCGGTATGTTGATGTCACATGTTACGTAAATCCATGTTCTTCATTCAGTGGATTTTTCAGGATATCTATTCGCACTCATTTGACAATATTGTTCTTACATGGATATACGTCAAATAAATAATGTTAAACATACACAATACTTATTTGAAACAATCAAGGTTAGTTTACGGCCTTATGGGGCTGTCAAGGCCAAAATAAATAATTGTCAAATAGTAGTATACTTACGTCATTTTGACAAAGATAAAGTGAAACAGTGCACTAGGTTGATGCACTGAGGATGTTGCTGCTGGCCGCCGCTTCACGCCTTTACACTGCCATTTCGCCCAAAGAGCGCTGTCACAGAATTCAACGTCGGCGATATCAGCTGGAAAGAAATGGAGTCTGTGTGTGGAGAGCAGTGGGACTATAGACCTCTCCCTAGGACGTCTGATATCCTTCCGCCATACTGTGTGTGTACCACTGCGCTGTTCGTCGTTAACGGGGTTATTTGACAAGTTTATTATATACTAGGGGTATTTAGTACAGTGTTACATTAATTACGTATATTAAATGGATTAACATTCCATTTTAAACGACCTTGATAACAGATGCTTAGTCTCTTATCAGAGCTAAAAAAGTATATTTCCATGTCCTCTTACACACACACACACACACACACACACACACACACACACACACACACACACACACACACACACACACCACACACACACACACACACACACACACACACACACACACACAACAGTACACACACACACACACAGGTACACCCACATGCACACAGGTACACCCACATGCACACACACACCTTCATACACTGGCCAAAAATATGAATCTTTCCCAGACACTGCTCATGTCATCAAGCTGCGACTGTAGTCCCAGAGCAAACAGGCGCAGTTGGCAGGAAAATGTCGTCTCAGTCCCCTTCTTCAGCCTCTGGCCGGCCTTCGCTACAAAGTACTGCTCCATGTCCTTTCTAAACGTCTGGAACAGAGTGTGCGATGACACGCTGCTGTGCGTGAGGTCAGGGGTCAGACCGTGTGCCAGTGTGGCCAACCTCAGAGTCTCAGGCTCCGCCCCCACGCTCTGGAGCCCGGTGATGTCGTGTCTCCTCAGCACGCCCACGCCGGCCAGGATGAAGGAGAGGCAGAGCTCCACGTCCGTGACGTCAGCCTTGTAGAGCCACACCACCTTCTCCACCCTCGCCCTGTCCACCATCCTGCCCTTCCTGCTGGCCTGCTTTGCCTTGGCGCCCATGCCTCCGGCGGAGACCACCATACCCGCCCCCACAGCGGTGGCGATCAGGGAGGCGCCCATGGTCACCGGTGCCAGGGCGATGCCCACGATGGCAGTCACCCCTCCCATGGCCCCCACCGTGCCCCCGGCCGTGGTCATGGTTTGGGTGGTCTTCTGGACCTTGACCAGGCAGTCGGCCATGCTGATGAGCTCGGAGATGCGGCTGCGTAGGACGTCGCTGCGTTTAATCAGGAGGTAGTTGAAGAGGCGGAAGGCTTTCTTCAGATGCAAGGCCCTCTGATCGACTTCCCTGACAGAGTTGAGGGACATATTTAAGAAATTGACATGAGTTGCTGATACAGCATGTGTGTGTCACCCGAGCGGTGAATGGGACTGCACCCGACTACATCCAGTCTCTCCTCCAGCCTTACACCCCCACCTGCTACCTACGGTCTTCTTCTGACAACCGTCTGGTGGTCCCACCTCTCAAGAGCGCCCGCTCCCAACCCAAGCTCTTCCCCTGTCTGGCCCCCCAGTGGTGGAATCAACTCCCCACCTCCATCAGAGACACTGACTGTCTCCCCACCTTCAAGAATAGGCTCAAGACACATTTGTTCTGGGAGTACAACGGCACTTAGGAATGATTTGCTGGACCTGATGCTAGTTTCCTCCAGGAACACAATGACTCTTATTGAGGGACTTGTTGCTCTTATTGGTTAGTTACTGATTTAACTTCTTGTACTTGCTGTAAATTATATTATTGTTGCTTGCTTTTCTACAGGTACACTCTTGCACTTTTGAGGTTTATGTTGTTTAATTGTAACTTGTTTAACTTGAACTTAAGGTTCTTCCCATTGGCACTTATTGTTTTTTCATAATGTATGCTTCATGTTTTGGCTACCCGCAATGTTTTTGGGGCTATCTCGTTGTTATGATCAGTGACCTATGCACTTTTTAAAGCTCTCTCTTGGAAGTCGCTTTGGATAAAAGCGCCTGCTAAATAAATAAATGTAAATGTAATGCAAATGTGTGTGTTACCTTATTTCCTGCTCCATGCTGACACCATGCAGCGATGGAGGAATGTGTTCCCTGTCTGAAAACAAGGCACAGGCACACAGGTGATCATAATATTCACTACACGTAAAGATTTACACCTCTGGAGGTTTTACAGAGGGGTAACAAACATGATTCAGTCAACCAGCTAGTTATTAAAATCAGGGGAGCAGCATCAGGGTGCGAAAGTGTAAAAAAAAAGATTGCAATATCCGGTAAACCATATGGGATATTGCTTGCCTCAGACCGGACCTCTCTCCTCAGACCCCAGACTGTGATTGGATGACTAACTCAGACCCCAGACTGTGATTGGATGACTGATCTGCATGTATGACTGCCTGCAGCTACACCTGGATGAGAGGGGCCTGAGGAGAGAGGTCTGCAGTTGGACCCTTCTCGGAGAAGTGAGATGGTTCGATTGCAAAAAATTCTAGCCGAAAAGATTCTACCCCCCAAAAAATCGCTGATTTGATTTGCTTCCATTCTGAGGTTCAGCATCCCTGTGAACGATCTAGCAAGAGAACACAGAGAACACAGCTCAACAAGAGAACACAGCTCTAAAACAAGAGAACACAGAGAACACAGCTCTAAAACAAGAGAACACAGAGAACACAGAGAACACAGAGAACACAGCTCTAAAACAAGAGAACACAGCTCTAAAACAAGAGAACACAGCTCTAATACAAGAAAACACAGAGAACACAGAGAACAAAGAACACAGAGAACACAGAGAACACAGCTCTAAAACAAGAGAACACAGCTCTAAAACAAGAGAACACAGCTCTAATACAAGAAAACACAGAGAACACAGAGAACAAAGAACACAGAGAACACAGAGAACACAGAGAACACAGAGAACACAGAGAACACAGCTCTAAAACAACAGAACACAGCTCTAAAACAAGAGAACACAGAGAACACAGCTCTAATACAAGAGAACACAGAGAACACAGAGAACACAGCTCTAAAACAAGAGAACACAGAGAACACAGAGAACACAGAGAACAGAGAACACAGAGAACACAGAGAACACAGCTCTAAAACAAGAGAACACAGCTCCAAAACAAGAGAACACAGAGAACACAGCTCTAATACAAGAGAACACAGAGAACACAGAGAACACAGAGAACACAGAGAACACAGCTCTAAAACATAACATCAATGATCATACTCACTTCCCATGGTCCTCATCCATCTCAGAAGACTTTCAAACTCCTGCAGAAGGAAGCAGAAGCTCTTCACTGTCCAGGATTCAGGTTGTAACAACGTATTTAGAGAAGAACTGTAGAACATACACCAGACGAGAAGCACACATGCAGCCCCAGCAGCCCAGCTCATACCTCTGTGTTCTCAGGCAGGGCAGGGCGAGGAGGGACACCGATGTTCTGATAATGGGACCGTGGCTGTGACTGCAAGTGTTGTGCGGTCGATCCCGTTGTTGACCTATACACACCGCTGGATGGCTGAGGTAAAAATGAGAACACAAAACAGTTGGTTTGACGTGCTAGTGTGCGTGAGTCTGTTTGTCTCTTCTTCTGGGGTTCTCACCTGGAGGTAGTTCTCCTCAGGCAAGACGTGCAGGTAGGGGGAGTCGTCTATCTCACTGTACACTGACTCTGTGTGGCAGGTCTGGTCCACGGGGTCGATCTCACTGTACACTGACTCGGTGTGGTAGGTCTGGTCCACGGGGTCGATCTCACTGTACACTGACTCGGTGTGGTAGGTCTGGTCCACGGGGTCGATCTCACTGTACACTGACTCTGTGTGGTAGGTATGGTCCACGGGGTCGATCTCACTGTACACTGACTCTGTGTGGCAGGTCTGGTCCACGGGGTCGATCTCACTGTACACTGACTCTGTGTGGTAGGTCTGGTCCCCAGCAGGTGGACGGGGGAGGAACGGTCTACTGGCAGGTGGAGGTGGGGGGTGGAACACAGGTGGTGGAGGAAGGACAGGACGCACAGGCGCTTTGTTTCCTCTTGCATTGGCAGGCTTAAGGTACAGGAAACACAACAGACTCATTATAAAACTAACTCAGTACAGCTACAGGCATATTCATTCATTTATATATTCATGTACAATTATATTCAGCCAGTGTCACCTTCTCAGCCATGGTCTGGGTTCTGCTGGTCTGGGTTCTGCTGGTCTGGGTTCTGCTGGGGGAGTCATAGCCAGCCTGGTCATGGAGGGGGCTGGACTCAGTGCTGGTTGGAACAGGTGGAGCAGGCCTGGCAGGGAAGAGGTAGCCTCCTGAATCCTATCAGTCATGAGGCGGTTTCATACAAAGGCATTCTTGTAAGTATATATTTTCCTGTGCAAGAAGAGTGTCTGGTGAGACAGGTGGAGGTGTTAGTGTGTGGTGAGCTTACCTCCAGTAGACGCTCCGTTAGAGGAGGCAGGGCTTCGTACCCTGAGGGGCAGCGGGACAGCGAGGGGGAGGGGGGCAGGGCTGGACGGGGAGGGCGGGGCAGCGAGAGGGAGGGGGAGGGGGGCAAAGCTGGTCGGGGGGGGCCGGGGGGAATGTGGAGGCCTTGCGTCTGAGGGCTGGCGAACACCAGGAACCACCAATGAAAGGTTAGTTAGTGGTGGCTGAATAAACACAATAAACAGTTTGTGCTAAATATTGTCTATAACTTACCATCTCACTTGCGGTCCTCATTTCGTCCGAGGTGCTATCGAGGGAATCTGCTTTGTGTGGGCCTGGGGGTGGATGTGCAGGCCGGAGAGGCTTCGTCTGAGGCAGAGCTGTCTCGTACAGGAGCAGAGAAGAGGAGGAGCAGGACCGGGGAAGAGGAGGCCGGAGCTCTGGGCGGAGAGGAGGAAGTGGGGACGGAGCCCTCTCACCACACGCCTCTGACGGAGCCCTCTGGGGCTGGGGGGATGGAGCTAGGATGCTCTGGGGCTGGGAGGATGGGTCTGGGATGCTCTGGGGCTGGGAGGATGGGTCTGGGATGCTCTGGGGCTGGGAGGATGGGTCTGGGATGCTCTGGGGCTGGGGGGATGGGTCTGGGTTGCAGGCTGGCAGAAGGCTCTCCTGGTTAACTGACTGGCTTCTCCCTGACAGACTGAACTGAGATGAGACACAGGAGTTAGGATGCTGGGATGCAACATGATGATGATCCATGATGATGATCCATGATCTGACATGCTTCTCTTCCCTCACCTTGCTCTCTCCTGGGTCTGTAGCGGGGCCCGGCAGGTCTGTGGTCAGTGACTTGACCATGTACTTGGTCCTGGGGCGTACGGTGGGCTGGGGGGAGATACAAGCACAACATGTGGACGTTGTCATATTTCTTTCTTTGTTTGTATAACATATTTAGTTCAAATTCAAGATCTGTGTTGGTTGATGCTTTTAATGGGATTCTTGTGAAACATTCTGTCTGCTTGTCCTTTTGTTGGACAGATGTCTTAAACTGTCTGTAATGCATCTGGTTTCTTCAGACAGCAAGACACACACACACACGCGCGCACGCACGCACGCACGCACGCACGCACGCACGCACACACACACACACACACACACACACACACACACACACACACACACACACACACACACACACACACACACACTGCACAAATGTGTGGGAAAAAAAAGAGCAGCACAAATGTGTATATTGAAGGACCACTGAATTAGAACAAAAATTTAATGTAGGCCTAATACTGACTGGGACAGCTTCAACTACCTTGATTGTTTGTGTACAGATCCCTGGTCTGGCCTGTTTCTCTGACTGTCTTTTCATGCCTTGTCTGATCTGATTGTCTTGTCTGAGGTATTCAGGTTATGCAACTTTGAGTCGCATGCGTCAGGTTGCTGGCAGGTATTAGTAGTTTGTTTCCCCCTAAAATACTAAAGTAGCCCATTGTTGTTTAAGAAAAATTAAATCGTTTAATTAAATATTCAAATAATCTTAGATGTTTTACTCTGGTTCATTTAGAACTGACTAAGTGAAAGCGATGCTCTACAATAAAGACACATTTATTGTGGCTGAATAATCAGCAATCTTGAGTATGTGTAACCGTGTAAGATTCTATGTGACAGACTCAAGATTCACTCCTGTATATCCTCAGATCAGTTCAAATGATGAATGATACCTACCTTTGCCATGTCTTTATCCTGCGAGTCTTAATGATACTCTACCTTTGCCATGTCTTTATCCTGCGAGTCTTAATGATATCCTACCTTTGCCATGTCTTTATCCTGCGAGTCTTAGACGGGGTTTGTGTTTCCCCCCGGGTGGCCGTCCTCTTTCAGCCAGCAGAACTCTGAACAACTCTCCTGAGTTCTGAAACACCTGTTCTCGAGTGGAGATGAGATGTCTTTGTGTGCTACTAATCCACCAACGCATTCCTAATGACAAACAGTTGTGCCTGCTTCTGCTCGGGAACAAAAGATCAGAAGTTACAGCCTACGTTGAGGCGCGATCTCCTGTCTCCTCTTCACGGAGAGTGATAGAGACTTTTCTTGACAGACCAGACGGTGTACATCCGTGTCTTCCTTCCATAACATGCAATTCGGTGGCTACAAACTATTAACCAGACATGTTAAAATGCAAATGTCATGTTTTATGAATTGTAGATTCAACATAAAGCTGTAGCGTTTGCCTTTTAGTGCAGCGTTTGTGATACACATTAACATTTAGTAATTTTAGGGATAAAACAGCCAAACAATTAGTTGCAAGTAATAAGTAATTTACAGAGGCACTCAGACTGCAGGCCGCACAGTTAAAGTGTGAAGGTGTGACTAAAAACGGTCTGTCAATATTCTTAAATTAGCATCCACAACACTTTCTGACAGCAATCTATGGAACTTGTTTTAGCATAGCCTACAATCTAATGACTAGCGAACTTTATCATAGATTCAGATCACTTTTAAATAAAGGTACAGTTTGTGCCTTGACTTCACTGACGATTTCTAAGGTGCGTATGGTGCCTAATCTAAATTGATGAACATTTCATTAGACCAATGAGAATTTGAGATTCATGAGTTTTGTCCAATAGGGACACGACCAGGATAATGAAAACCGAGTGTTGGCGGAAAGTATCGAAGTGTTTTCAAGGATATAGCCTACAGATCAAGAGCGACGGTTTGGGAAGGTGGTCTTCTGTTTCGGATATCAAAGTTGTTTAATGTGAAAACGAGTTAGCCATATCAAATTGGTTAACGAAAGCAAAATATGTCTTTACTCAACATATGTGTCGTCACTTTCGCGTTGTTGATTGCCAACAGCGTTTCTGTGATCAGGTAAAATATTTTGTTGTGTTGTCACAGTTCTCTTTTTTGTAAACATTCGACTATTTTCTTCACTTCGTAAACTACGACAATGTCTGCAGCGATACTTGCATTGAATGAATGTCAGTATTTGTTTGAAATGTTTTGGGTAATGGCTGTAGCCTGTGTTTCTTAGACGCGTTTACATAAGTTAGCGTACTTAACGTTTGACCCTTCTTGCAACTATGAAATGTAGCCTACATGTTATGTGTATGGCTATTTTATTAAGTTAAGTTTGTTTTGCAAATGTCTGGCTTTTCTTGATAGACTGAAAAGTGACAGCCTGCTCCTCAACATGTAACAGAACAAAGTGTTCGCGAGGCTACACATGACTCAGGAAGTGAAGAGCACATGATCTCCTGTTCACATGACTTCAATCACTAATATATATAACTGTCAGCTGAAAACCAAATAATACGTCTATGCTTTTACACGATATCGGATTATAATGGGTCCTGTTCTTGTAAACTCTCCCACAGGATTCCCCTTCACAAGACGCGGACTGTGCGTCGCCTGATGAGCGATAATGGCATGAGTCTGGAGGAGCTCCAAGCGATGGGAAGATCCTTAAGGACACAGTCCCAGAACCTTCACTTGACCACTCTGGCTCCAACCACCTTCACCCCCACAACCACCACCCCCCCAAACTACCACCCCCCAAACTACCACCCCCCAAACCACCACCACCCCAGCCCCCCCTCTACCAGTGGAGAGACTGACCAACTTCATGGATGTACGCCTCAAAACCAATGCCTTGAATTTAAATTATAATCGGAATCAGAATATGAATGAAAATACTACTTTTTAACATGTGTATGTATGTATGTGCTTGTTAATATGAGCTGGTGTTGTTGATGTCTGTGCTTGTTAATATGAGCTGGTGTTGTTGATGTGTGTCTCCAGGCTCAGTATTATGGAGTGATCAGCATCGGGACTCCACCCAAGGACTTCACCGTGCTGTTTGATACCGGCTCTTCCAACCTGTGGGTGCCGTCTGTGCACTGCTCCTTCCTCGACGTGGCCTGCTGTGAGTTAAGGGTCATGAGCTCTGTGGGCAGAGCAGATCTGACATCTGTTAATCATGCCTAGAATGTCCTCAATGTTATTCTCTGTCGTGGGTCCAAGTGAGTCAGTGGACAGCAGAGGAGAGACCGTGTCTCATGCCTGACGTGTTCTCTCAGAGGAGAGACAGTGTCTCATGCCTGACGTGTTCTCTCAGAGGAGAGACCGTGTCTCATGCCTGACGTGTTCTCTTAGAGGAGAGACCGTGTCTCATGCCTGACGTGTTCTCTCAGAGGAGAGACCGTGTCTCATGCCTGACGTGTTCTCTTAGAGGAGAGACAGTGTCTCATGCCTGACGTGTTCTCTCAGAGGAGAGACAGTGTCTCATGCCTGACGTGTTCTCTTAGAGGAGAGACCGTGTCTCATGCCTGACGTGTTCTCTCAGAGGAGAGACCGTGTCTCATGCCTGACGTGTTCTCTCAGAGGAGAGACAGTGTCTCATGCCTGACGTGTTCTCTCAGAGGAGAGACAGTGTCTCATGCCTGACGTGTTCTCTCAGAGGAGAGACAGTGTCTCATGCCTGACGTTTTCTCTCCCCTGGCTCGACAGGGCTCCACCATCGCTACAACTCCAAGAAGTCCAGCACCTACATCCAGAACGGAACCAAGTTCTCCATCCAGTACGGGCGGGGGTAGTCTCTCTGGGTTCATCAGTGGGGACACTGTTACTGTGAGTACACACACACACACACACACACACACACACACACACTGTTACTGTGAGTGTACACACACACACACACACACACACTGTTACTGTGAGTACACACACACACACACACACACACACACACACACACACACTGTTACTGTGAGTACACACACACACACACACACACACACACACACACACACTGTTACTGTGAGTGTACACACACACACACACACACACACACTGTTACTGTGAGTGTACACACACACACACACACACACACACACACACACTGTTACTGTGAGTGTACACACACACACACACACACACACACACACACACTGTTACTGTGAGTGTACACACACACACACACACACACACACACACACACTGTTACTGTGAGTGTACACACACACACACACACACACACACACACACACACACTGTTACTGTGAGTACACACACACACACACACACACACTGTTACTGTGAGTACACACACACACACACACACACACACTGTTACTGTGAGTACACACACACACACACACTGTTACTGTGAGTACACACACACACACCCACACACACACTGTTACTGTGAGTACACACACACACACACACTGTTACTGTGAGTGGACACACACACACACACACACACACACACACACACACACTGTTACTGTGAGTACACACACACACACACACACACTGTTACTGTGAGTGGACACACACACACACACACACACACACACACACTGTTACTGTGAGTACACACACACACACACACACACACACACACACACACACACACACTGTTACTGTGAGTACACACACACACACACACACACTGTTACTGTGAGTGGACACACACACACACACACACACACACACTGTTACTGTGAGTACACACACACACACACACACACACACACACTGTTACTGTGAGTACACACACACACACACACACACACACACACACTGTTACTGTGAGTGGACACACACACACTCATACATGATCTCCTCTCACACACACGACACAGCCACAGTCCATTGTCTAGTTACATTCCTCCCACTTTAGTGCAGTCAAGCAGCATATTTTATCTGTTTAACCGCTGAGCAAATTAAGTTAATGATTATTAAGTGCAGTACTTGACCCCTCCTTCACTGGGTCTTCTGTGGGACCTCTCTAACGATGATCTAGTGTAAGAACATGACTACTGTCCCTCTGTCCTCTCAGTTGGCTGGGATGGAAGTCGTAGGTCAGCAGTTTGGTGAGGCGGTGAAGCAGCCTGGTATCACGTTCGCCGTGGCAAAGTTCGATGGGATCCTCGGCATGGGATACCCCACCATCGCTGTTGCCAAGGTTACCCCGGTGTTCGACACTGCCATGGCTGCCAAGCTGCTGCCTCAGAACATCTTCTCCTTCTACATCAGCAGGTGGGTGTGGCTAAAGGGCCCAGGTGAGCAGGTGGGTGTGGCTAAAGGGCCCAGGTGAGCAGGTGGGTGTGGCTAAAGGGCCCAGGTGAGCAGGTGGGTGTGGCAGGTCCTGGCAGCTCTAAAGGGCTCAGGTGAGATTCCTAAGGTGGACACCCCAGGAAAGAGCTTGTGAGTGGATAGGCTCAACATCTGGAAAAACCCTTCTCAGTTGAGTTTGTCTCGAATAAGGAAGTATCCATATGGGGACACTTTTGTAACTGTTCCCTTGGTGCTTACGTGTGCCTTTCTCTGTTGAGATGGAGAAGTGTGTACTAGCTTCGTGTTTAGCCTGTGAAGTTCCTCAGCTTGGTCAGTACGAGGTGTGAGAGAACAGACGAGCGACCTAGCTCTGATCTGTCTGTGTGTGGTGTGTCTGTGCTCTGACGTGTCTGTCTGTGTGTGTCTGTCTGTGTGTGTCTGTCTGTGTCTGTCTGTCTGTGTGTGTCTGTCTGTGTCTGTCTGTCTGTGTCTGTCTGTGTGTGTCTGTGTGTGTCTGTCTGTCTGTGTCTGTCTGTCTGTGTGTGTCTGTGCTCTGACGTGTCTGTCTGTCTGTGTCTGTCTGTGTGTGTCTGTGTGTGTCTGTCTGTGCTCTGACCTGTCTGTCTGTGTGTCTGTCTGTGTGTCTGTCTGTGTGTCTGTCTGTGTGTGTCTGTGACGTCTGTCTGTCTGTCTGTCTGTGTGTGTCTGTGTGTGTCTGTCTGGCTCTGACTGTCTGTCTGTGTGTGTCTGTCTGTGACGTGTCTGTCTGTCTGTGTCTGTCTGTGTGTGTCTGTGTGTGTCTGTCTGTGCTCTGACGTGTCTGTCTGTGCTCTGACGTGTCTGTCTGTGTGTGTCTGTGCTCTGACGTGTCTGTCTGTCTGTGTGTGTCTGTGCTCCGCAGAGACATCTCCTCTCCTGTAGGGGGCGAGCTGATGCTCGGGGGGGGTCGACCCGCAGTACTTCAGCGGAGAGCTGCACTATGTGAACGTCACACGCAAGGCGTACTGGCAGATCCAGGTGGCTGGGTGAGTGGTGGCCCGGACCGATCACCTGACACCTACACACACCAGCCTGGCATAGCGTGTGTGTGTGTGTGTGTGTGAGGAGTGTGTGTGTGAGGAGTGTGTGTGTGTGGAGTGTGTATGATAGGAGTGCAGGTGTATAATCTAGCACTGTGACTGCATTCATCACTTCTTAATAGAAGCTCAACACAATTATTTAATCGACTGAAGTCACTTTGGGTACAAGTGTCTAAATGACAAACATGTAAATGTTGCCTCATCAACTGACTGCCGTTATTCATACCTTTTGACAGTGTTGAAGTGGGGAACCAGCTGACTCTGTGCAAGGCTGGTTGCCAGGCGATCGTTGACACGGGAACGTCCCTCATCACAGGCCCTGTGGAGGAGATCCGGGCACTTCACAAAGCCATCGGAGCGCTGCCCCTCATCATGGGAGAGGTACTGTCACACTGCCCCCTCATCATGGGAGAGGTACTGTCACACTGCCCCCTCATCATGGGAGAGGTACTGTCACACAGCCCCTGATCATGGGAGAGGTAAGCTCCTCCCAGCAAGCATTAAGCTCCTCCCAGCAAGCATTAAGCTCCTCCCAGCAAGCATTAAGCTCCTCCCAGCAAGCATTAAGCTCCTCCCAGCAAGCATTAAGCTCCTCCCAGCAAGCATTAAGCTCCTCCCAGCGAGCATTAAGCTCCTCCCAGCAAGCATTAAGCTCCTCCCAGCAAGTGTTAGGCTCCTCCCATTCACCTGTGGGGCTCTGAGGGGGCGGGCCATGTGAAAGCAGCATGGTGCTCATCTCATCTCAGCTGTTCAAACGGGAAGTTGGACGTTTTCTCACATTTCTTAGAAGTGGAAGATCTCCACTGATGGTTCAAAGATGTTTTTGTTTGTGTGCCTGTGTGAGTCTAATGTGTTTTTTGCGTCTCCGTCTAGTATTTGATTGACTGTAAGAAGATCCCGACCCTGCCTGTGGTGTCCTTCAACCTGGGAGGGAAGATGTTCAACCTGACTGGAGAGGACTACGTCATGAAGGTACGTCAGAGATCTCTCGCTGAACAACTGTGGCACGGTTCTTCTAGGGACTGTCCGCTGCTCAGTCTGTCTGCTGCTCAGTCTGTCACTTCCTGTCCGCTGCTCAGTCTGTCACTTCCTGTCCGCTGCTCAGTCTGTCACTTCCTGTTCCTGTCCGCTGCTCAGTCTGTCACTTCCTGTCCGCTGCTCAGTCTGTCCGTCTGTCCGCTGCTCAGTCTGTCACTTCCTGTCCGCTGCTCAGCCTGTCACTTCCTGTCCGCTGCTCAGTCTGTCACTTCCTGTCCGCTGCTCAGTCTGTCACTTCCTGTCCCCTGTAGGAGTCCCAGATGGGGAAGTCCATCTGCCTGTCTGGCTTCATGGCCATGGACATCCCCCCCCCCGCCGGGGCCCCTGTGGATCCTGGGAGACGTGTTCATCGGACGCTACTACACCGTGTTCGACAGAGACCAGGACCGGGTCGGGCTTCGCTACTGCCAAGTAGGGGAGGGGCTCCAAAGGCTGGCGGCCATGTTGTTTTCAGATCGATGGTAAACAGAGTTGCTTCAGGAGGAAGTTGTTTTAGTGTTGATCCTAAAGACACCAGGAAGTCACTGTAGTCATGGAGAGTTGACAGTTGGTGCAGAACCTGTTGACACAAACCAAAAACCAGTTTGAAGGGACTTTTCTGCTCAGTTTGGCTGCTTTGCAAGTCTGATTTTAAGATGAGATCTTTTTCCAAATCAACAATGCTTTGTTTTTAGATTTGTGCTTTTTGGGGAGTAATTGAAGATGAGTAAATGTGTTTTAAATGAGCTTTTCTAATAATTGTTGGTGTGAAACAAGCTCATTTCAGTAGGAAAAAGTGCAGATGTGTGTTTGACTGTCATGTTGTTTCAAGGCTTTGTCACACGGTGGTTTAAATGTCAGAATGCTGAATTGGCATGTTAGAGACTATTGTGTTTTGAAGAATACTGTTACAAGTTGAGTTAAGCTTTCAGTTGTGCGTTTTGTGACTGAATGCCTCCGTCTAACCACTGTCCACAACCTCCCTCTTTTACTGAATAAACTTACTGTGAGACATTTTGGTTTTGTGAGTTGATTCAGACAGAGCAACCATACTGAACATACGTCGTAACATTTATTGGAGTTACAAAGTGCTGTGTGTACCATTCAGTTCCAGACAACTCAAATTAAATAGAAAATGAGTCACAAATAAAAAACGATACATTGCATGCAAGCACAGCTGAACCCCACAAGCTGGAGACAGAACTTTGGGCTTCTTTACACCAAACAGACAAACGTCACAAACTTGAGTGGCACAGTTCACCTCACCAAGGTTTATATCTTTAGTCAGGTCAAAGCAAGCAAAGGAAGACTCCAATTTGAACACATGAAGAAGAAAAACAATTCTCTAGTAAGACCCACAACCGCTTCACCCATTATGAAGCTCTTAAGCACAGTGTTTTGTATTCTTTGCAAACATAAATACTCTTTTTTTGGTTACAAATGTACAATAAATACAAAAATACTAACAAGTCTGCACGACTAGAAGAATTATTTTGTAATTGTTGTGGTATTGAGAGGATAAATAACAGTCCTACGGTTTGAGACTCATCCTACACGTGTTGGAGGGGGACGCCTAGATGATGATTAACCCTAACTAGGAGAGCGAGAGGTCGAGAGGTCGAGAGGTTTGACCAGCTGAAGGGACACGCCTACACACACCCTGCTTCCTTCAGTAAGCATCATCCTATCAGCTGGCCTGCGTCCCAGACGACACTAGATTAACACCTCCACCTCCACCTGGTCAGCTGACCCTCCTCACTGACTCGATGAGCCCATGTAGACCGAGCTCGCTGAACCCCACCTCCCCTGTAGTGTCGTATACACACACTTTAGAAGCATTAAGCAAGCTTGCTAAACTTACAGGAGATCAATAAAGCATGTGACTCTTAACTGCTGATCAGCGTCTCCTCACTGACCCATGGAACCACTTTTTTGAAATATATTGGACACAGATGCATATTCTCAAAAGGATCTATCCTTCTGTTAACAGGAAGAGATAATATCATCCAATCACAACGCTCCACCACACAGGGTCTTGTCATATCAGGAAGTGAGTTCTTTCGTAAACTTGATGACCCAAATGCTTCAAGAAACCACCCAATCAGCACCTAGCCCTCAAGGAACCACCCAATCAGCACCTTGACCAGGACTTCCTTGTGCAACTCTGTTGATAACCAGCTCTGTGTCTTATTGATGTCGCACATCTTAAAATCAAGACAATTACATGGGTGTAGATTTTAGAAAAACACAATGTTAGAACTTTGATGAAGATGACATGTTAGATGTTCTGTTGTATAACAACCAGGTATGCAGATATAACCCTTTAAACATGACGTGTGACATGTGACGTTAGAAACTAGACAGCACCGAGCTTCAGGGTAAGAGACGTCAGGACGTTGCCATGGATACTCATGCAAACAGCACACAGCCCTAAACACACTACGTTTAACAACTCTTTCATCCAACTTTTAGATTTAGGACTTCTGTTGCTCGAACACCACCATCTTCAGCTTCTGCCACACATGGGTGGATTAGTGAACTCCTCTCTGGGAGACTGAACATGTTAGCCTAACTGCGGGTGTTTTGTAAAGCATGGTTATTAAACAGGGCTGAACACAGTGACTCTTTCCTTCTTTTAACACAGAAATGTGGAGTTAGAGACGAACTCTTCATAACTATGGTCAAATAAATGATCATAAGATGACTCTCTAGGCTTATGGTCAGATATTTCCTGGTGACTCCCAAGAGCATCACATTGTGTTCATCCTTTCACACAGAGTCCAAACTATTCAAGTGTTTCGCTCACAATATATTGTTGGGTCTGTTGATGAAGACGTTGTTTCACAGGCTAACATTCATAACATTCCTCAACTTACATATTAACATTCCTGACTTTACTGAAATCACTCGTAACTGATCGGGACCAAATTCCTTAAAAAAGACTCAAGTGGATTTCAATCCACTCATAAATTAACATTAAATATCATCTTTATTTCATTCCAGATTAGTTATATGTCTGTGTCACCCTGTTTTACAATCACCAACTTAACAAACCAACAACCAGCACCAAGCGAAACAGCCTGTGTGAACTCGAGGGTGTGGTGGACCAGAGGAGGTGTGAGCTGGACTGGTCTGAGGTCAGACAGGTTTGGAGATCTTCAGATATGGCTGAACACAGACATTGCTGCTGTCACACACAGGTGAATAGAAAAGCAGAAAGCCCCAGAACTAGTCTATAGATCCTGCAGTCAGTCTATAGATCCTGCAGTCAGTCTATAGATCCTGCAGTCAGTCTGCAGACCTTCCCGGAGCTCTCCTTCTAGACAGCTCGTGACGACGTGCTCGGCTACATGTTCACGTTGCGTCGCACACCGCCTCGGGTGCGCTGGCGGTTGCCGCGGCAGGTCGTCATGGCGGCACGGCAGTCCTGAGCAGCTCCTCGGGGTCGGAGAGGGCGCAGTAGAGCGTGTACCCCAGCTCGTCCACCTCCAGGGGCGTGAGCTCGCAGAACAGGTCCACCCTGGGTACCAGGGCGCAGGGCAGCCTCCCGGCCTCTAGGTGGCCCACTAGCGAGCGCAGCAGGTGCAGGAAGCGGTCTGCCAGGGCCTCCTGGGTCCAGTCCCCCTCCCTCTCGCTGAGCAGCAGGATGGCGTTGGTGAGCTGGCTGGCGGTGAGTCGTGACAGGGCGGGGTTCAGCTTGCACACGGCCTTGGCCACTTTGAGGCAGGCGCAGCGGCATCCTCCGTCCTCCTGGTCCAGCGCTCGCAGCCTCGCCGTCTCCGCCACGCGGAAACTCTGACGCCACAGGTTGTCGTGGCGATCGGCCATGATGCGGTGAGGCTTGGCGATCAGCGAGGCTCCGTCCTCCATCACGAGGAGCGGCAGGAAGTCCACGTAGAGCCGGCGTTCCCTCTCGTACTGCACCTCCAGGGTCAGGGTCTCAGACGGCACCACGGGGCGGATCACGTAGTCCAGGACGCTCCCGATGGCCGGCCAGTTGATGGAGCCGGCCACCTGCTTGTCGAACAGCTCCAGGACAGACTTGGGGGAGAGGTAGCCCCCCCACCATGCAGCGGTCCCAGTAGCTGCTCCCCCGGGGGAAGTACTCCAGGTTCTCCCTGCGGACCAGCCAGAACCCCGGGATGTTCATGATGGTGTCCTCCCCGGGAACAGACGACCACAGGTTCTTCTCCAGCACCAGGGGCACCATCAGCTGGGCGTGGTCTGCTGTCACCACCTGGGGGGGGTTTATAGAATGATCTCATCTTTCTGCACAAGTAATCCCTCCATCTCCCCCTCTCTCTAACGCTTCCCTTTATCCCTCCATCCGTACATCCCCCTTCAGGCCCTACAAAACATCCATCCTTCTCACCTGCAGGTCGTCATACAGGCTCCCTCCCTCCTCTCCTCCCTGGTCTCCCCCCCTCTCCCCCCTGGTCTCTCCCCCTGGTCTCCCTCCTCCTCTCCCCCCTGGTCTCTCCCCCCTGGTCTCCCCCCTGGTCTCTCCCCCCTGGTCTCCCCCCTGGTCTCACCTGCAGGTCGTCGTACAGGCTCCCGCTCAGGTACATCTCCCTGAGTGGCATGTCAGGCAGCTTGGCGTGGAGGAAGATCCTGAGCTCAGCGCAGATGTCCAGCGCTGCCCTGCGAGCGGCCGCCTGCTCCTCCCCGGGGATGGCCACGCGCTCCTGGTGGAACTCCCACAGACGCTCCTGCAGCGACAGACGCATCCTCGCTCGCAGCATGTCCGTGTGTCCCGCCGCTCCTCGGCCCGCCGCACGCCGCATGCAGTCTGGGGGGGGCAGCACGGGTCAGGGGGGGTCAGGGGGGGCTTACACATTCAGGAGAGAGTGTGTGTGTGTGTGTTTGTGTGTGTGTGTAGGGGGGGACGACACACACTAGATAACCAGTTCACCTTCAGAAAGTTGAAGTTCTACCATGTGTTTGTTCCCCCCAATCACCGAGCCATCCGATCACTAACGTGCTCTGAGGACTCTGCTGATCAGCGGGTGTGGTCATGTGATCAGCAGGTGTGGTCATGTGATCAGCAGGTGTGGTCATGTGATCAGCAGGTGTGGTCATGTGATCAGCAGGTGTGGCCATGTGATCAGCAGGTGTGGTCATGTGAGCAGCAGATGTGGTCATGTGATCAGCAGGTGTGGTCATGTGATCAGCAGGTGTGGTCATGTGATCAGCAGGTGTGGTCATGTGATCAGAAGTGTGGTCATGTGATCAGTAGGTGTGGTCATGTGATCAGGCTCAGGGAGGAACAGGCACAGACAGACTTCTGTCTGAAGCTCAACTTCTACACCTATGCTTATGTTACTTTACACATCGTCACAACAGCAACAGACTTGAGCTCACTACCAACTACCCTAGTCAGTCGTCTGGGTTTACTAGACTACAGTCTACAACTGGGTAAAAACTACAACGACCAGCAACATCACTCACTGTACAGGAAGTACAGCAATCCACGGAACAGCCTGTCTGTCAACAGAGGGTCAACCATCAGACAACCATCAGACAACCATCAGACAACCATCAGACAACCATCAGGGAACCATCAGACAACCATCAGGGAACACATTACACAGGAGTCAGGGTCAACCATCAGGGAACACATTACACAGGAGTCAGGGTCAACCATCAGGGAACACATTACACAGATGATACAGGTGTCCATCCTAGGCCCTACAGGTGCACAGCTGTCCTTCATGTGATGATGGTGCTGATGGTGTTCCAGGTGTACTTGTGTAGTGTTAGGTGCTCCAGACGGTCCAGAGTGTTCTGGAGTGGTGTCAGCAGCACGGTGTAGTGTGTAGTGCTCCAGACGGTACAGTGTGTGTGTGTGTGTGTGTGTGTGTGTGTGTGTGTGTGGTTCTGAAGGGGTATGAGCAGCACGGCGTAGTGTGTAGTGCTCCAGACGGTACAGTGTGTGTGTGTGTGTGTGTGTGTGTGTGTGTGTGTGTGTGGTTCTGAAGGGGTATGAGCAGCACGGCGTAGTGTGTAGTGCTCCAGACGGTACAGTGTGTGTGTGTGTGTGTGTGTGTGTGTGTGTGTGTGTGTGTGTGTGTGTGTGGTTCTGAAGGGGTATGAGCAGCACGGCGTAGTGTGTAGTGCTCCAGACGGTACAGTGTGTGTGTGTGTGTGTGTGTGTGTGTGTGTGTGTGTGTGTGTGGTTCTGAAGGGGTATGAGCAGCACGGCGTAGTGTGTAGTGCTCCAGACGGTACAGTGTGTGTGTGTGTGTGTGTGTGTGTGTGTGTGTGTGTGTGTGTGTGTGTGTGGTTCTGAAGGGGTATGAGCAGCACGGCGTAGTGTGTAGTGCTCCAGACGGTACAGTGTGTGTGTGTGTGTGTGTGTGTGTGTGTGTGTGTGTGTGTGTGGTTCTGAAGGGGTATGAGCAGCACGGCGTAGTGTGTAGTGCTCCAGACGGTACAGTGTGTGTGTGTGTGTGTGTGTGTGTGTGTGTGTGTGTGTGTGTGTGTGGTTCTGAAGGGGTATGAGCAGCACAGCGTAGTGTTAGGTGCTCCAGACGGTACAGTGTGTGTGTGTGTGTGTGTGTGTGTGTGTGTGTGTGTGTGTGTGTGTGGTTCTGAAGGGGTATGAGCAGCACAGCGTAGTGTGTAGTGCTCCAGACGGTACAGTGTGTGTGTGTGTGTGTGTGTGTGTGTGTGTGTGTGTGTGTGTGGTTCTGAAGGGGTATGAGCAGCACAGCGTAGTGTTAGGTGCTCCAGACGGTACAGTGTGTGTGTGTGTGTGTGTGTGTGTGTGTGTGTGGGGGGTTGTGGGGGGTTGTGTAGTGGTATCAGCAGCACGGCGTACCTGGTTCAAAGGACTGTGAGGAGGTGGGCAGGGACTGGAGCGAGCGGCTCACTGTCGACTTCATGTCCTGGTTCAGGACCCTCGGAGACGAGCCCATCCAACTTGGCTCCTCCCAGCTCCTCTTCCCTGATTGGTCCATCTTGGTGGGGCTGGTGGGGGCACTGATGGCTCGATCGTACATCTAAAACATGGAACATAAAGATCAGATGAACTCAATGATGTGACGGAGTGATCACATTTATAAAAACAAGAAGATAAAACTACCCCTAGAATCACATTGCTGCGTTGAGCGTTTCTTCTCCTGAAGCAGCTCTGTGCTACTCCCTCGTTTGACTGCTAGTGTTGCTATGCTACTCACTCGTTTCACTGCTAGTGTTGCTATGCTACTCACTCGTTTGACTGCTAGTGTTGCTATGCTACTCACTCGTTTGACTGCTAGTGTTGCTATGCTACTCACTCGTTTGACTGCTAGTGTTGCTATGCCGAGCATGGCCGCCCCGCCCACCCCCAGCACCAGCTTGGCGTTCGACAGCATGAAGTCGATGGCGCCGCCGATCCCGTTGTCATCCTTCTTCCCTTTGCGGTCGCCGTTCACGCCGGCCATCTTTACTTCTCTGTCGAGGGTTAGGGTGGAACGCCAACAGGGGAAGACAAGGGTTGGTGAGATATAGTCAGTGTGGAATCGCTTTAGATGTGGCGATGGATAATAATGTTGTAAAATAGCATCTGCTCAATGATTAATACATTAATAATAATGTGTTTTATCAAAGCGACCTCTGGCTTCACAGATCTCCAAGTAAACAAGAAACAAGAACTGATTGAACCTTAAAAGACGATCTGTGTCTTCCAGGAAACATACCTGATTAAGTGGTTTGATTTCAGATGCTCTTGGTTGCGACAGACTCGCCCTTCGCCCAGGCGCTACACCAGGCGCTACACCAGGCCCCCCCCGCTACACCAGACCCCCCAATCGGCTGCTGAGGAAGAACTGCCCCCTCTTCAGAGCGTCCTCCTTGGCGATGGGCGCCGTCAGCGCCTGGCAACGGCGGAACTCTCGGCCCACGGCACGCTGGTAGTAGTTACGGTCGGTGTGTTGAAGAAGGCGCCCTGCACGGAGCAGAGCCCGGTACAGGTCCAGCACCGCACAGCGAGACCAGCCGCCCATCAGGTCCCACACATGGAGAGGGGAGGAGTCCCGGCTCCTGGGGGAGGGGCATGGAGAGAGAAGAGCAGGACATCAGAACAGAGAGTTGTTGGAAACAATGAGTAGTTTAAAGAAGAACAGAGAGAGAGAGAGAGAGAGAGAGAGACACACACACACACACACAATGTGTATGAGACAGAGAGAGAGAGACAGAGAGACAGAGAGAGAGAGAGAGAGAGAGAGAGAGAGAGAGAGAGAGAGAGAGAGAGAGAGAGAGAGAGAGAGAGAGAGATAGAGAGAGAGAGAGAGAGAGAGAGAGAGAGAGAGACACACACACACATACAATGTGTATGAGAGAGAGAGAGAGACAGAGAGAGAGAGAGAAGAGAGAGAGAGAGAGAGGAGAGAGAGATGAGAGAGAGAGAGAGAGAGGACGAGAGAGAGAGAGAGAGAGAGACACACACATACAATGTGTATGAGAGAGAGACAGAGAGACAGAGAGAGAGAGAGAGAGAAAGAGAAAGAGAGAGAGAGAGAGAGAGAGAGAGAGAGCACACACACACACACACAGACAGACAGACAGAGACAGAGAGAGAGAATATGCTCAAGAATAAACACAGACGTCTTTCACTAACTACATGAACCAAATTGTGTGCCAAATATCATTTCTCAAGTTTGGTTACAATTTAACTATTAACAAATATCCACGTAACAAAGCAGGCATTGTTGAAGCTTGCTCATCTCATAACAGAGAAGCAGATGATTCAGACACTCATATATCAAGTGATATATTAAATTGTCGGGACCAAGGGTTTTAACTTTTTTACTCGGAACGTTTGTTCCGAGTCGCCTACTGACAACTTAGCTGGTAGCTAGCTAACAAGATCGACCAAATCGAAAGATAAGTCGCAAAACAATATTTGTCTTTGGCAGCACTAATGTCACCAGGCTACTAAGGTTAGCTAGCGTAGACCACGGGAGGCTAATTAGCTACTACCCAGGTATGTGGCTTTGAGTACCAGTGCTACCATAGCTACAGATATACACCAAATATACTTGGATATCAGTGTCACTTTCATTCGGAGAAATGGTTGGCGAGATCATTTGACCATTTGGCGTGTGTTAGCCTAGCTTACAGCAAGTTAGCTGGTTAGCTTTCAGAATAATCAACGCTAGGCTACAGATCAACACTTTAGGATTTGCTAGCTACTGTAGTGATACGCACAATCAAAATGTACGTTTACCATTTACAAGCTTTGGCAAGAACAAGCAGCTGACTTACGTTTCAAAAACAGTTTCAAATATTTGTCCTTAGCCACCAGAAGAAGCAACTCACTCACGCCGGGGTCAACATGTATCCCGGAAGTTATTGACGAAATATTTTCACACCTGTTGTTAGTACATCCGGTGTAAGAAACTCAAAAGTGTCTGAACGTGACATGTCAAGTAAATAAATAATATTAAATATATGCGATATTTACCGATTTTATTATTAAAACCAATCATGAAATAACAGGCAATTCTAATAAAAGGTAGAAATATAGCTCGAGTAGCATATGACACAGCATAAGTTGTTATGATCAGTGACCTATGCACTTTTGTAAAGCTCTCTCTTGGAAGTCGTTTTGGATAAAAGTGTCTGCTAAATGAATAAATGTAAATGTTAATTTGACACGACCTATAGTTACCAAGTCTTGGGCTAAAGTCCTTGAAGAACTTGATTACTTGGTTGTGCTCAAAACATACTTCAAGAAGCCTGCTTTTCACCACAAAAATATCAATTCAGCACAAGGATTGGCCCCACAGTATATTTTCAGTTTATAAAAAGCCTTGGCACAAGCTGTTCATCGTGCATAAAACGGCCTTTGACCTTTGAAAACAGTTAGTCAGAAAATATTGAACTAACTGACTTCCAATGGCTTCAGCATATTGGGTTTAAATCAGGTTAAGTGATTAGACCGTTGTAACTGAAGACAACACGGGAGATGATGCCCATGCAAGTTCTTTCTTCTACTGTAACCCCAATCTAATTATAATTATAACAACAACATGGACTAAACAAGGACACGTAGATTCCTCAGCAGTCACAAGGTTCAAATGTCTTAATTAATTAATCAGAGTGAGTGTGGACTATGAATGATCCTTTATTTAATAAAGGTATCAGATACAATACAATCAAATACGTATCTAAAAGACCCATCTAGTCTATTCTGTCTCAGCACAAGAGGCAGGAAGAGACCCCGTCTTCATGGAGAAACAGGAAATTGAATTCTTCAATTGGAATCACAAGGTCTATATTATAGCCTGTCCCTGTTTGTGTCGACCCGCAGAACTGTCCGACACTCAGACTAGACTTGCATCTTACGGACTGTCCAGGTCTTCAGTGTTTTCCATACTGAGGTAAGCAAACTATAAACAAGAACTTTAGACATGAAGTCAATACTAAAGAATAATATCTTGACAAATGTAAGGAATTCTGTAAGATCCTTCTCTTTATTATACTGTGTTGTGTTTCCCCCAAAAATATTAGCATGTAATAGTTTGTTAGTGAGACTCTTTGATTTGGACTAATATCATACTGACATATACATGTACTGAATACGTGCAGGTAAAGTATGTAGATAACTTCATCTGATGTTGTGAGGTGTTATGACAGAGAGGCTTGGATGAATCTCAGCTGTGTTAGATCTACAGAACTGAACTGTGTGCAGATTCTCTTCAGTCCTGGGCAATTTGACACACTATGTGTGTGATGTAATAATACTTCTGTCTATGTGCAACGAAAGGACATGCTGCTTTCAAAGGAGTATCTGTTGGGTTAGAATTTACTTATAAACTGAAGGCTTAAACATACGTGTAAGAATAGTGAAAATTATACACTATAGGTTGTGAAATTGTTCTCTTGGATATAGAACAGTACTGCAGTTTTTAACATTTTGCTGAGTTAAACTGAAGTCAAGACATACAATACCAGTCAAAAGTTTTAAATACATTTTCCCATAAAAATGGGTCCAAACTTTTGACTGATAATGTTTGTCTCAGCTGTAGTTTGTGTCACAAAATTAAAAAAGAACACAACGTATACAACAAGCTATACGATCTGAGTTGATGTGTCAAAATACTTTGTGAGAGGTTGTAAAACAACAGAGTCAAACGGAAGTGAAGACCGTCCATAACTAGGGATGATAGTATCGTAGTGTAATATATAAAACATGAGGGACATTAAAATATACATTTAGAAACAAACCATGCATCGTTTGCATTACTAAACATACATCACAGCTACTCTGCCTTTGAATCAGAATCAGAAAGGGATTTATTCGCCATGAAAGTTTGCACAGACAAGGAATTTGCTTTGGCAGGAAGGTGCATACAATAAACACATAGGAACCTTACATTTAAATATGTGGACTATCTATACTAAATTAGACTCAGTTGAATCAGTGATATTGTAGCTTTGTTTAGAGGACAGGTCATAGTTGTTATGGCCAATCACAAGACCAGCATCTCTGGAGAGCCTGAATCTACCCTGGAGAAGAATACTAACTGTCAACATTGTGGACAGCAACTGAGTCGACCAATCAGCACTAATCTAATTTCCCCACATGGTCATGCAGCATGAGACATCATTCTCATGACAACTGGCAATACAAACACCATGCTATTCTTAATGTGGAACTGGAGCAATTTTCTGGTTTAACTAAGAGGGGTACGTGGCACGTGATTTGGGTTTGTTAGGATATTATGACATTAGGAAGCATTGTCTCCCTGGATCAGCGGGGGGGCTGGGGCGCGTGGGGCATCCTGCTTTGGATGATCAACAGAAGAACTGAATTACTCTGTAAAGAATGTGTTTGACATGGAAAGATGTAAAATGGACTGATAAACTGTGGAAGGCGAATTCTTCTTTTTTTGATATTGGAGAAGGAAGAGATAGAGCAAAATAAGACATCATTCATTTAAAGGTACTACTTTGCCTATAAGGAAACAGTATCTTTCTATTCACAAGAGTCGCAACAATCAAAGCTGGTCAGTATGTTGACCCAACTGATTTGACTGAATAAGCACAACCTTACTCTACACCTCTCCTTCACTAGGTTGTCAGCAGGATGGCCCTTCTCGATTATCCCGTTCCAGAGCTGGACGTCACCTTGCGGGAGGCCAGTCGAGTGCTCCAGCTCACCCTGGAGCCAGAGCTCTACCCCCAGTACATCAGCACCCTGAGCCAGCAGAGAGGAGCTCTGGAGGAGGCCCAGACATGCCTGGCAGCCGCTGCCTCTGGAAGAGAGAACTGGGTGACAGAACAGTTTAAGTCCCGTCTGCTGTCATGCAGGGACCCTCTGCCCACCTCCACCGCCATCCCCTCGGTGTTACCCCCCTCGGTGTTACCCCCCTCCCAAGGACCCCCCCTCCCAGGTACCCCCCTCCCAAGGACCCCCCTCCCAAGGACCCCGCTCCCAAGGACCCCCCCTCCCAAGGACCCCCCTCCCAGGTACCCCCCTCCCAAGGACCCCCCCTCCCAGGGACCCCCCTCCCAAGGACCCCCCTCCCAAGGACCCCCCCTCCCAGGGACCCCCCTCCCAAGGACCCCCCTCCCAAGGACCCCCCTCCCAAGGACCCCGCTCCCAGGGACCCCCCCTCCCAAGGACCCCCCTCCCAAGGACCCCCCTCCCAAGGACCCCCCTCCCAAGGACCCCCCTCCCAAGGACCCCCCCTCCCAAGGACCCCCCCTCCCAAGCGGAGAGAGCAGCAGCCCTGATGTGGGCGGTGGCTAAGCTGTACACGGAGCCCTCATTGGTGGAGGGAGATGTTCCAACTGAACGCACACAGCAGTCTGAAGTATTCGCTACCAGCCGCATTCCTGGCAGCACTCAGGATCAGCTTCAGGTGAATTATTTGGATAAAAATATATTATTTTGATATTTTATTGCAAAGAAAAGATGCCCACCTCATCTTATTTGGGTGTTTTTTCATGCGTTATTAAATGTGACCTCCCCAGGTGTATCCAGAAAGCCTCCATGCCGTCATCATCAGCTCAGGCGGAGTGTTCTCTGTCGACATCCTGGAGCGCTCCACCGCAGGGGGTCCCATGTCGCCTCGGCCTCTCCTCCACATCTACAGCCAGGTGCTTCAGGTGCTGAACCAGCCGCCAGCTGCGGAGGAAACACGATCCCCCAGGCCATATGCAGCCTCTCGGCCCTGCAGCGCCAAGCATGGAGCTCCGTCAGAGAGGACATCCTGAGGAGAGGAGGGCCCACTGCTGCCTCTCTGGGGGTCATGGAGAGCGCGCTCGTGGCCCTCGCCCTGGAGGACTGTGACCCTCCGTCTGACCTGGCCGACACCCTGAACGCAGTCCGTCTGGGCGGGGGGGACGGGTCCTGTCGGAGATACTACGACAAGGTACGGGAGAACAGGACGTCTGTCATGTGGTGTCCTGGTGAATGAGCTGCATTCATCACGTAGAGGATGTGGTCGTATTTGTTTGGAAGAAAAACAACATGATTATCTGCCGAGTAGACGAATGACATGGATTGAGTTAAATGAGTTAATGCAATATCGAGACAGATGGGAAGTTATTTCACAGAAGCACTGGAAGAAAACATGTTCTTCTTCAGGTCAACCAAACGACAAACAACACTCATGTTTCTGTCTCCACAGGTGGTGAATCTGGTGGTGTTCAGAGACAGCACGGCAGGGATGGTGTTTGAGCACAGTGCCTTGGATGGGATGGTGGCTGGGCTGGTAGCTGAGAGCGTCTTCTACCTGTCAGAGTCAGTTAGCTTAGCCCTCACCCAGGCTGATGTAGCGAGCAGCGGGGATCCACCATCGCTAACACTGATCCCCCCACTCCGAGTCCACTGGCGTTTCCCATGCAGGGTATAACCAGCCCTAGCCTGAGCCGCCCCTCCCTTAAAGCCACACACCCAGTCCTCACATTTGAAGTTTCCTCTTACGCAGATGTATTCTCAACCTTACAAGGTCACAGGGGGTTATACGATGCATGGATCAACTTTTCCTTACAGCTCTCGCTGAGGCAGACTCTAGGGGACTCTGCTGCCACTCACATCCAGGTAACACCTACCCACATGCGCCACTACAAACATGGCCGCTGTGACCCGACATATTCTCTCACCATGAAGTCTCGGCAGCTCGTGGGAGCGTTGGCGTCCTGTGTGGGACCAGACAACATCCCCCGGTACACCACTGACCTCCTACGCCTCTTCCACGCTGCCTTCCTGGAGCACAAGAACCTCATCAAAGCCACCAAAAGTGGCCATGGTGTCGGGCCTCACCTCGCTGCCCTCCGCTGGGCTCTGCCTCCAGACAACCCCATCAAAAGGTTCTGGGAGCCCTTTGGATGTCCCGTCCGTGTATCTCACAGGGAAGGATGTGATGGAGGGCGTGGAGTGTGCGGTGGGAAACGTTTATGCCCAAGATCAGCTGGCTGTCACGTACCTTGGAAGGAGGGACAGGGTCCGCATGGTGCTGAACGGGAAAGGAAGCTTTGCCACGATCCTGGAGAGCCTTCGAGATAGCCTGAAGGTCACACTTAAGCTGGTGATGTTGCTTGCTGTCAGATATGCGCTTGCAGGTCAGATGGGAGCCCTGGAGTGCCTGCTACAGGAAGGACAGGCTGGGGAAATGAACGACTTGGTTGAGGGGAAAATCAGCCCGAGTTGTGTCCCTGTAGGCCCAAGACCGGGTCGAAAAGTGTCCAAGCAAACCCTCACCTCTGACCCTGCCACTGCCAACCTGAAACAAGACTTTACTCTGGTGATCCACGGAGGAGCAGGGGAGGTGATGATGCTGAACCAGAAGGTCGTGGGGGTCATTGAGTTCGCCCTCCAGACAGCCCTGACCCTCGGGGCGCGAGTGCTCCAGGGAGGAGGCAGTAGTCTGGACGCCGTGCAGACGTCCGTGGCCTCCCTGGAGGACTGCTTCCTCTTCAACGCTGGGAAGGGCTCAGTGTTCAACCGAGAGGGCAAGAACGAGATGGAGGCGACCATAGTGGACGGCAGTGGGATGACATCTGGCTCAGTGGCCTGCCTTCAGAGGATAAAGAACCCCATCAACGCAGCTCGACTCGTCATGGAGAAGAGTGCACACTCACTGCTGGTGGGGGAAGGTGCTGAGGAGTTCGTACGAGGCTTGGAGGGGAGCGCCAAGCCTGTGAGGGCAGAGTACTTTCACACCGATGTCCGTCGCAGGGAGTTAACGGCAAAGCTTAGCGCAGGACACGCCTCCAGAAACAACCACCCGCAGACTGTCGGCGCTGTGGCGTTGGACCGCCAAGGCAAGCTAGCCGCTGCCACATCTACAGGCGGGTTGGTTGGGAAGTGGAAAGGCAGAGTTGGAGATACCGCAGTGGTTGGAGCAGGAATCTACGCTGATGAGAAGTTAGCAGTGACGTGCTCGGGGGACGGAGATGTGTTCCTCCGCCACACGGTGGCTCAGAAAGTGGCCGGGCTCTACCACCACAAAGGCTCCAGTCTGAGACAGGCCTGTCGAGAGGTGATGACGGAGAACCTGAAGGGGAACTGTGCTGGGATCATCGCTGTGGACGCCAAAGGTGACGCTGTCATCGAGACCAACGCTGGGGTGATGTTCGTGGCTTCTATGATCGGTGGGATTTCCCGCGTTGAAGTCATCAGACCCATGAAGAGTTCCTGTAACGTGATCTGGGAAACGGACGACCTCGTGGCTTACCTCCACTCCTCCCCCTGGACCCCAGGTGCCACCATCCTGACCCGCAAGACCCTCAGTGGGAAAAACAGCATCTTTAAGTTACCCCTGACTGATTATCTAGAAATGTTACAAGGGGCAAAGGCTGTTGCTAGTTTGTTGTGTGAAAGAATGGGTGTGCAGCGCTGTGCCTTGGTATCTCAGCCCCAGCCTGATCAGCCTGCCCAGATCAGAGTGCTGCCGCTCCATGGCTTGGAGGCCGAATGGAAGCCCCATCTGGCTCCAGAGGAGGACTTCCAGGCCTACGATCCAGGTTACTGCAGCTCAAAGAGCGGCCCGCGCTGGGACCACCAAGATCTGGACCAGGTTCAGGCCAAGATTCAAAACAAGCTGCCCACACCAAACGCACCCTCCAGCTATGATTATTTAGGAGAGCCTTCCGACGACAGCCTGTTCTCACGTATAGTGCGTGGGGAGGAAACACAGTGGCGCGTGTGGGAGGACAACGAGCACGTGGCCTTCCTCACTCCTTACCCCAACACGCCTGGTCTTACTGTCCTGGTGCCACGCAGACCGCTGACCAGCGATATCTTCCGCCTGACAGACTCCGACTACACGTCCCTGATCGTCGCGGCTCGCAAAGTGTCCGGTCTGCTGGTGGAAGGACTGAGAGCACGAGGTGTCGCTATGATCTTCGAGGGTTTTGAGATTGATTACGCTCACGTTAAACTGATCCCTCTGGTCCCTTCACCGAGCTCCGAGCCACCCCGCCCTGCCGCAGGAGCACGTCACAGCCTACCCTGGATACATCTCATCTGCTGATGGCCCCCTCGCCAGCCCTGAGACCCTGAGAGAGATCTACACCAGGATCTCACTCTGCCAAACCCCCCCCGCTCCTGGGAGGACCCCCAGACTCACTCGGCCTTGGCCATTAGAAGCCAGTGGTACCGCAATCTCTTCCAGATTCAGAACACTCTCTTCCACACCACTGTGGAATACTTCCACAACACCTGCCAGTATTCCTACGCTCTGACTCCTCTCACCACAGACACCATCTCCTCCCCCATGGGCCTGGGGTCTGACTCTGAGCCTGTGTACGTCAACATGCTGGGGCAGGGCGTCTACCTGGCTGACTCCATGCAGTTTGTGCTGGAGTACTTCCTGCGCTTCCAAGAGAACCTGCCAGGCACCTACTACGTATCTCCGAGCTTCAGAGGAGAGGATCCAGACGCCACGCACCTGAACCAGTTCTACCATGTGGAGTGTGAGCTTCTGGGCGACATGGACGATGCCATGAACATAGCAGAGGGCTACGTGGCCCACCTCACCAAAGCTATGCTCAAGAAGCACTCGGACATCATACTGAACACTGCCGGGACTCTCTCCCATGCACAGGACATGCTGGAGAAGCTGGACGGACGAGCCCCTCTTCCCAGAGTCACGTTGGACCAGGCCATCCCCATGATGTCGTCTGCAGACTGTCTGGAGTGGGTCCAGGATGGACAACCCCAGTTTGGCAGGAAACTGACACGTAAAGGAGAGCGGGTGTTGATCGAGAAGTATGGAGGAGCAGTCTGGCTCACAGAGATGGATCACTTGGGTGTGCCCTTTCTACCAGGCCTACGTGGAACACAGTGGCAAACGCAAGGCCAAGGCAGCCGACCTGCTCCTGGGTCTGGGAGAGACGGTGGGGCCTGGGGGAACGCCACTCCACCCCTGAGATGGTGCAGGACGCCCTGAGGCACCACCTGGTACCTGAGGAGTCCTACAGGTGGTACATGAACATGAGGCAGGTCATCCCTCTCCTCACCAGCGGATGGGGGATGGGCACTGAGCGTTACCTGTGCTGGCTGCTCCAACACGATGACATCAGAGACATTCACATCATCCCCCGCATGAAAGCCAGGAAGTACATGCCCTGAGACAGGGTACTGCCCTGAAGACAGGAAGTACATGCCCTGAAGCAGGAAGTACATGCCCTGAAGCAGGAAGTACATGCCCTGAAGACAGGAAGTACATGCCCTGAGATGCCCTCAAACCTTCTCTTCCAAAGCGTGTGATCACTGTCAATTAACAGAGAGATACTGTACATCAGTGAACTGAGGACTGAAGCAGTGTGTGTGTGTGTGTGAGAGAGAGAGAGAGAGAGAGAGAGGAGAGAGAGAGAGAGAGAGAGAGAGAGGGGGGGGATTATAATAATGTAACATTGCATATTAATTTTGCTTTTATCTAAATCAATTCAAACCTGCAACCTTATGATCTGCTGTCAAATGCTCTACCACTGCTCTATATTCAATACATACCAATGTACAAATGTCTTTTGCATTTTCACATCATATTATATATTCTGAATAAGTAGCCATGATTGTACCCACCATTTCAAGTATTGTCACATCCCACCCAACTCCCGAGGTCATGTCTTGGTTCTGTGTGTGTGCTCACCTCTCCTTGTTTCAGTGTCTTCTACCCTGCCTGTGATTGACCTCCCCAGCCCTGATTGACAGCACCTGTTTTCAATCTAGCCCCAGTGTATTTAGCCCTTGTGTTTCTATGTCTCATTGCTAGTTTGTCTTTGTACCTCATGTCTGTCTCTGCCAGTAAAAACCTTTTTCTTTTGTTCTATTGATTCAAATGAATAGCAGTTATGTTTGATTTTCTTGATTTTTATTTAAAATGCAACTTAAAGACCCTTTCCTGACATTGCACCACTCAGAGAGATCAAACGGGAGTCGGGAGGATATTTGACGTCTTTGTAGCCATTTAAAGTTGTAAATTGTACTTTGACATGTATTACTATACAAAATAAATTGCTTGTGAGGCACATGTCTCTTGTTGTGTGTGTTATTCAGAACACAGAGGAGCACACAGATGATGCTCCTGGGCTATGAAACAGAGTTTATAAAAACACAGTTTTATCCAAAGATACATTTGTTTATGTGTGTCAAGGAAACTAGCCCTCTGTGTTCAGTGCTAATGTGAACAGAGGTGAAGTTTATCTGTGAGCTTCTTGAGTTAAATAAGTATCAAGACTATCAAGTAGAATTGAACGGAGAAAAGGCAGGGCAGGCATCAGGTCTGTAATTTCCTCTCTATGACCTGGTCCTACTGGGCTGGTGACCGTCAGACAAGACGAGCATTGAGTGTGTAATCAGAGGCCCGTGACCAGGCGCACGTACCCCCAGCATGCCCTGTCTGCTCTGGAGATCTCTCTAACACATCTCTCCTCTCTAACACATCTCTCCTCTCTAACATCTCTCCTCTCTAACACATCTCTCCTCTCTAACACATCTCTCCTCTAACACATCTCTCCTCTCTAACACATCTCTCTAACTCATCTCTCCTCTCTAACACATCTCTCCTCTCTAACACATCTCTCCTCTCTGGAGATCTCTCCTCTCTAACACATCTCTCCTCTCTAACACATCTCTCCTCTCTAACTCATCTCTCCTCTGGAGATCTCTCCTCTCTAACACATCTCTCTAACACATCTCTCCTCTCTAACACATCTCTCCTCTCTAACACATCTCTCCTCTCTAACACATCTCTCCTCTCTAACACATCTCTCCTCTCTAACACATCTCTCCTGTGGACATCTCTCCTCTCTAACACATCTCTCCTCTCTAACACATCTCTCCTCTAACACATCTCTCCTCTGGACATCTCTCTAACACATCTCTCCTCTCTAACACATCTCTCCTCTCTAACACATCTCTCCTCTCTAACACATCTCTCCTCTCTAACACATCTCTCCTCTCTAACACATCTCTCCTGTGGACATCTCTCCTCTCTAACACATCTCTCCTCTCTAACACATCTCTCCTCTAACACATCTCTCCTCTGGACATCTCTCTAACACATCTCTCCTCTCTAACACAGCTCTCCTCTCGAACACATCTCTCCTCTCTAACACATCTCTCCTCTCTAACACATCTCTCCTCTCTAACACATCTCTCCTCTCTAACACATCTCTCCTCTCTAACACATCTCTCCAGTCTAACACATCTCTCCTCTGGACATCTCTCTAACACATCTCTCCTCTCTAACACATCTCTCCTCTTTAACACATCTCTCTAACACATCTCTCCTCTCTAACACATCTCTCCTCTCTAACACATCTCTCCTCTCTAACACATCTCTCCTCTCTAACACATCTCTCCTCTCTAACTCATCTCTCCTCTCTAACACCAATACCAGCCACCAAAGTTCAGTTTGGCACAAAGAGTCTCAGAGATAGAATTGACATGTTGACAACATTCCAAGCAAGGCACACAAGACACGACTGTACAAGTCCAGCAGAATTGTAAGTGGGGCGGGAGGAGGGCCCAAACATGAGGGAGGAGGGCCCAAACATGAGGGCCCAAAGTGCTTCTGCCTTCAACAGACCCAGAAAGTAATACACAGAATTACGTGGCAAACAAAAAACACCCTGTTATGTCGCTATTTTACTCCATATGTTTTTACAAAAAAAAACAGCTGTCCATGCCTTAATCTCTACACAAAATGTGTAAAAAGTTGCTTGGCCTTGCCACTATAGTTCACGTTCACACAGAGGGGCGTGGTCACATCGCACACGTGACTTAACCTGTCACATGACGTACAGCTAACTAAAACCTGTCATGGCGGTGCAGACCCGTGCGATTGTCTCAGCCCAGTGGCTTGCAGAGGCGATCAAAAGCAACCGAGTTGGTCCTCACCTGCGGATACTTGATTCCTCTTGGTATCTGCCGAAACTGAAACGAGATGCCGCGTCAGAGTTCAGACAGAAACACATACCCGGCACACACTTCTTTGATCTGGATGAATGTTCGGACAAAACTTCATCGCTGGATCACATGCTGCCAACTCCAAATCAATTTGCAGAGTATGTGTCAGGGTTAGGTATTGGGAACGACACACATGTTGTAGTGTACGATGCCAGCAACTTTGGATCATATAGCGCACCCCGCGTTTGGTGGATGTTCCAGTTATTTGGGCACAATTTAGTCTCCGTGCTGGACGGTGGCATGAAGAACTGGCTTCTTGAAGGGCGTCAGGTGACATCAGAGTATTGTTCACCAGAGCGTCAAGAGTTCAAGGCGAGCATCAATCAGTCTTGGATAAAGACGTACGAGGATATCGTGAAGAACATCGAAACCAAACAGTTCCAGGTCATCGATGCTAGGTCCGCTGGCAGGTTTAAGGGAACTGAACCGGAGCCCAGGGATGGTAAGTTGCCTCATCAGAACTGTAAATACCTACAGGTGCACATGTCGAACTGATCCCAAAACATACAGGTGCTTGTCATATAATTTGAATATTCTCAATTTACCTGCACACAGTGCCAACCTGGTTTAAGGACCATGGTGTCCCTGTTCTTAATTGGCCAGCAAACTCGCTTGACCTTAAAACCATCGAAAATCTATGGGGTATTGTGAAGAGGAAGATGGGGGGGATGGGATTTTCCTTAGTTGTCAGTTATATCATCAAAATTTAAAAAAAGAAACATTTGAAATATCAGTCTGTGTGTAATGAATGAATATAATGTACACTTTTCACTTTTTGAATGGAATTAGTGAAATAAATCACTTTTGATGATATTCTAATAATATGACAAGCACCTGTATATCACAAAAAATAGGTATGCTTGGGGACACAATCAATCGTGACACACAGCTGAATGATCAATGAAGCTTCACAGTTCACTCAAATCAACCTCTTGCTTTGCTCCTCAGACACTAAACCAGGGCACTTCCCTGGTGCTATCAGCATGCCTTTCACCAGCTTCATGGATGCCTCCGGGAGGGAGCTGGAGGATGACCAGCTGACGGAGCTGTTCCAGGAGGCTGGTGTGGACCTGGAGCGTCCTCTCTGGGTCAGCTGCGGCTCAGGTGTGACCGCGTGTCACGTGGTGCTGGCTGCTCACCTGCTGGGATCTCCGAGAGCGTCCGTGTACGACGGCTCGTGGGGGGAGTGGTATAAGAGAGCCGCGCCCGAGCATGTTATCTCTGAAGGGAAATAGAACATGAAAGTAGAGATAAAGGTGAAGGAAATGGGACGTAGATCCCTTAATGTAGCAGAGTACTGATCAGTCGACAGAAGATGAATCCACATGTTACTAACTGCTCAAGGGGGAAAGGTCATAAGGTGTTTTACTTCAGAAACCGTCAGATCGGAGAAGGTTGAGGTTTTTATTCCACGGATTTGGGGAACTGCTGAGGTGTAAAAGGGTGCTGGTCATAAAGACGCACTGGGTGAGAAGTGTGGTGTACATTATTCATAGAGGATGTTGAGACTAATAACTTAAGTTGCACTTAAGTTTGGATTATTTCATGTTTCATTAGCTATCCTCGAATACTGCATTTCAAGTCAAACATTGTTGGAGACCTAAGTGTACTTAAACTGTAAAAAGTACACTGTTACATTGTGACTAATATTATGTGCAATACATTTCACAATAAAAACTAGTTTGAAGTTTAGGCTAAATGTCCTGTCGTTTTTTTCAAACTTATATTTAAACACAATTCTTTATTTGGAATACTGAATGTCACTTTTATAATAGCCTACTTGTATTGTAAAATGTTATGAATAATTTCAGCTTTTAATGCATTATGTAACCAATCTGTAATTAAATATCCGGCAAATAAATGCTTGGCCAGCATAGGCCAATGTTATGGGATAGTCAACAATGTGCAGTGTATTCTTTTGGGAGTACTGGACAATATATTCATAGTGGGTTATTTTATATCAGTAGACAATAATATATTGTCATATATTGGCAGATCCCAGAGTGTAGTAGCTGACGCAGAACAAATTTAGAACCAGTTCAATCCGGTTTCTGGTTGGATTTTGGGGGTCTGCCAATGTGCCTGATTTTTCTGGTGTACTGATAATTCTGTTATTGTATTTTCGATCATTCTGTGTAATACGTGATTTGTGGCTAATTGTAAGCGATTTTTTCAGCACAGCAGATTGGCGTCCAAATCGAACGTATGTGGATGTTCAAGTCCGCCTTTGAATGTAAAAAAACAACACAAAAAAGTCATTATAGCCTAGTTAATAAGGCTATTGTGATTGATAGATTTAATTTAATCACTTCAGATGTGCTCATTATACATTGTTGGCGTAGCACTAAACGGAATAAAGTCGTCAGATTGTCAGAATGCCACAGCGACGATGGCCGAAAACGACGTAAAAGACTTTCCGATGAAGCGAATCTCCAAAGGTGCCCAGCGAGGTGCCTGAAGGTCCTGAGGAAATAAACAAATTCGGGGTCCTTTTTGATAGACGAGATATCGTGGTGCTGGCTACGTGAAAACAGATACCGTGTCATTCAAAAGCAAGCTGCAAATAGGACAAAATAAACATCACATCTGAGCTTGTTTGGAATTTAGGCATTTCTGCTAGATAAACAAATTGTCACTTATCGGCAATTTAGCTGGTAGCTGTAATTTGACAGTCAAGAAAAGTGTTTAATACCGTGTGGCACTGGCTTTTGTTTTTAGCTTTAACAAGCTATCGACTTTATCGACGCTAGCTCTCACTGCTGCAAGAAAACAAGAAAAACTGCGATTCAAAACCTTCCACTATTTCTGCCCAGTGTCAAGATAATAAAGAGGTAAAACAAATGGCAGCGTTATTAATTACAGAGACAATTAAATTATTAAGAAATGTGCAAGCTACGTTAGTTAACTACGTTAGCTGCTACAAGTAGCCTACTTTGCTTACGTTAGCTTAGCATTTCCACCATAGTTCGCTCATTAGCAACCAATGAGTAATGTGGACAATGTACAACCTGTTTAGGACATATGGTTAGTGATAATAATAATAATCAAAGACCAACATTGCCATGGAATTTCACTGTGTATTTTGGTATGGCCATCAAGTTAGAAAACGTTACTTTCAGTTAATTGTTTTTGCATTTTCACCACAGAGCGGCGTTAATGAGTAGCAATGTCTGGCATCGCTCTTAGCCGACTGTCACAGGAGCGGAAAGCATGGCGGAAAGACCACCCATTCGTGAGTAGGCCTACTAGACAACACTACCTCTGTCTGTGTGGGGGGCATAGGAAATTATTGTGTTGTTAACGACGGAACATAATTATTTTTCCAATTTGATCATCGTATTGTCTTTATATTGCTTGTCTGTCTTCGCGCAGGGGTTCGTTGCCGTACCAACTAAAAACCCGGATGGAACCATGAACCTGATGAACTGGGAATGTGCGATCCCAGGAAAGAAGGGGGTGAGCTCGTGTTTTATGTTAGACTACTGCCTGGTGTTGGCATATGCACAGCCCTTTTCTGATGAGCTCTATCTGCCATGGTGGCTGATTGGCTGTCATATGCTACAGCCCTTTTCTGATTGGAGCTGTTTGTGTTTGATGTGTTTTATAAGTGAATCACAACCATCTCTAATCCATTCCTTAGACCTTGTGGGAAGGAGGCCAGTACAAACTCAGAATGCTCTTCAAAGACGATTATCCCCTCCTCGCCACCAAAATGTGAGTTATCTCCAAGAGCTTTCTCTCTTTTCCTTCCAGATTTTATTTTCAGTTTTGAATTTTGTAGTATACCATACCCAAGTACAATGCCAATTTGTTTTCTCAGTTTTACATCTTAAAGTAGACGAAGCTTTTTGATGCCGGGCCTCGATCTTAAAAAAATAAAAAAAATAGAATATAGATTGTTCTGACTTGTACATTATTCTTTTCAGGCAAATTTGAGCCACCTATATTTCATCCCAACGTCTACCCTTCTGGCACGGTGTGCCTGTCCATCCTGGAGGAGGACAAGGACTGGAGGCCAGCCATCACCATCAAACAGGTCTGAGACCAGCACTAACATCACACTGAGACCTGCACCAACATCACATATCATCATCAAACAGGTCTGAGACCTACACCAACATCACATATCACCATCAAACAGGTCTGAGACCTACACCAACATCACATATCACCATCAAACAGGTCTGAGACCTACACCAACATCACATATCTGTTGGATTATCTGATCTACAGAGCTCAATCTAATCTTTGTATTTCCAGATCCTGTTGGGGATCCAAGAGCTGCTGAATGAACCCAACATCCAGGACCCTGCACAAGCAGAGGCGTACACAATCTACTGGTGAGTGTCTGTAGGGGGGAGGGGCGTACACAATCTACTGGTGAGTGTGTCTGTAGGGGGAGGGGCATACACAATCTACTGGTGAGTGTCTGTAGGGGGAGGGGCATACACAATCTACTGGTGAGTCAGTGTTTCCCCTAAGTTTACAGCTTTGGGTTGGTGGCGGTTGACGGGGGGTGGCGGCGGGCGAGGGGGGGGGGTAGCAAATTACATGCCGTTGTGTAAATAACATAAGGCCATTTAGTTTGCCTAATAAAAGGGCAAGCTATAGACTTGTTTTATAGGAAAGGTAACCTTAAATGACTTGGTGATTTGGCACTATATAAGATTTTCTTTTTTTTAACGAATTTAATTTAATTTCGGGGGGACCCCCCCAATATAATGGTAGGGGAAACACTGTGAGTGTGTCTGTAGGGGGAGGGTTCTGGTGGGGGCAGGGACACCGTCCGTTAGGACCTATGTGTTGTGGTGTTGGCATGGTGACATGGTGTTGGCTCCACGCTCAGTAGATTTCTTCCAGAGAAAATCTGTTTCCTTTCTTGCTGATCAGTTTTCAGCTCAGCTCCAAGAAAACATGGTATAGAGCAGTGGTTCCCCACCCTGGTCCTCAGGGCATCCTGCCTGTTTTAGACGTTTCCCTGCTCCAACATACCTGATTCAAATGAATGGTCATTAGCAGGCTTCTGCAGAGCTGGATAACGACCCATTCATTTGAATCAGGTGTGTTGGAGCAGGGAAACGTCTAAAACAGGCAGGATGCCCTGAGGACCAGGGTGGGGAACCACTGCTCTAAAACAGAGGTCTTCAACCCTGGTCCTCAGGGACCCCCTGTCCTGCACCTTTTAGATGTTTCCCTGCTCCAACACACCTGATTCAAATGAAAGGTCGTTATCTAGTTATGCAGAAGCCTGTTAATGACCATTCATTTGAATCAGGTGTGTTGCAGGACAGGGTGCCCTGAGGACCAGGGTTGAAGACCTCTGTTTTAGACATTTCCCTGCTCCAACACACCTGATTCAAATGAATGGGTCGTTATCCAGCTCTGCTGGTAACCACTGGTATAGAAAGCTAATTTCCTTTTTGTTTTGTCTTGTAGTCAGAACAGAATGGACTATGAGAAGCGGGTGAGGGCACAGGCCAAGAAGTTTGCCCCAACATAGAGCTGGGCATCTGGGCATCTGACCTTCCTGAGGGTGGAAGCACTCAATGGACCACTCCAATAAACATCTACACTTTCAGCATTTATTGTTTACTACAGACCTTGGAAAAGGTTGTGATTTTTATGTAGGTATGTTGTAAAAATATTTAGGTCATGGAACAAGAATGTTGACAACCTCAGAAAACAAAAACCCTTTGACCGTCAAACTCCTTTTTTTTTCTTTTTTTTTACAGAAATGTCACCCCATATTAATTGGTAATTTGCAGAAAAATAATCACACACAGAATTAATATGATGTTACTGTTCATAGTCTGGCATCGTTTCTGCTTGTACGCCCCCCAAATATGATAATTGTTTCACATATTTGACTTTGATCCTACTTCTTGTTTTGGGAGCATTCAAGGTTGTATTTTGATCCTTCAACTTACCTGGGTGACTGATTAAGTGCACTTCATAGAGCTAGAAGACCGGAGAGGTTTTAACCTCGGAAAACATGAGTGCATGTACATATATAAATATTGAGAGTTGTGGAACCTATGTTTTATAATGTTTTAGCAAGTTGATATATGTGTGTGTGTGTGGTATTAAAAGTAATAAACTCAATTAAATGTATGATGTGAAATAAAATTGACAAGGGAACCGATTTGTAAGCCTGTTTCAGTCTAAGAATGAGTTTCAGTGGACGATATCAAAGTATTTAACGTGTCGCGAGCCATGCAGGGCAACCACAAACTTGCAGAGGCTTCTCTTCAATTACTGAAATTACTTTCAGGCTGATTGTGACATCAGTATCCTAGTAACGGTCCACCTCGCACGTTCATTGGTCGATGCGTGGGTCTACAATCAATCATTTATTAAATTTGACCAACACTTGAGGTAAGGTTTGAAGTGGAAGGAAGAGGCGTCGGCGCCGAATACAAATGTAAGTATTTCAGAAAACGGGATACACTTCTTCTGTCGTTAAATTAATTATTGTTTGAACTACTTACAACGATACATTCTTAACCCAGTCGACTTACTGACACACACTAATCTTGTGGGGGGGAAAAGTCTAGTGATTTTATGGACGTCCGCAAAAATACACAAGGTTTTAAAAAGCCAGAGGCCGATGCGCACATGCTCCGCTGCCGTTTCTGGTTGAGATTACACTGGATATTCGCCAGAGGGCGGATATCGCTATTGAGGCTTGAGTGCAGCATGAGAGGCTCATCCACAATCTTTTGGGGTCATATACAAATAGGCACAGTAAGCTATGTACCCAACATAGTACCGGAAATGTTTTGGTGGTGACAAGGTGGGTTTTAGTTGGGTTTTAGAGGTGTGACATTACGATGCGCTAGAATTTTGACACCTCCGCTTACTCTGTTTATAGTCCCCCGCCAGTGGCGGACTCAGGGGGGGGGGCAGGGGGGGCGACCGCCCCCCCTTCGTGCCTCCTTGGTTGAAAAAGCGCGCTAAAGTGCCGTAAAGAGTGGCGAATTACGAGAGAAAATCCGATAACGTGCTCAATGAGTGCCCTTCTAATGCCCTTACAGTGCCTACATGGTTGAAAAATTGCTCTCTAGAGTGGTGAATATGAGAGAAAGTGCCTTATTGGCTGCTCTTTACATAGGAAAACAATTATTGAGTGCCCTCTATGGTAACCCTTCATACAATGAATTATGATGATGTGCCCTTTTAATTTTTTCGCCCCTGCCCTTCAAACAGTCTGAGTCCGCCACTGGTCCCCGCCATGACCTCCCTTGACCAGTCAGAGACCGCAACAGACGATGGGAGCCATGTAAATAGGAACTATCTATAATATATACGTGCATTGATTACAAATGTGTTAAGGTGTTTTTCCAGGTTGAAAAGGGGTGAGCGAGCCTGTGTGTGTGTAATTTTCAGGCGGTGATGGGTACAGCGCGTTCCCTCCTCGTGGTGCCTCATTACTCAGACACAGGGTCCACCTTCTCATCAGGGTCCACCTTCTCATCTACACACTCCTCCTATCACAGCCTGGGACACTGTCTCCGTAGCAACATCTTCCCAGGTTGGTAATGATGACGAGGTGCTGGGAACATCTCCATGATGACATGCTTTCATCACATCACAAACATCCACTCAGTAAGGCTCGAAATAACCAGATAGTTCAAGGCCTGGTTCACATTTGCTAGGTGTGCATCTAGTAGAATGCACACATTTCCTTTGGGATTAATAAAGTGAACTGAATAGAATATGTATCCTGTGAATGGTGTGTTCCTCCTCCCAGTCTCCACGTCTTCTCTCCTGTGTTCCACCAGGAGCTCCTCTGGAGTGGAAGTCTCTGGTTCAGGAGTCTTATATCCTGCACCCCCTGGCCCCCCCTCCTCCAGACCAGCGCTGGTACGGCCGCAAGACCGACGACCTTGGTATGTAGCCCATTTTAAACACTTTGCCCTCTGATGTTCTAGCTTTAGCCAAAGCATATGCGTTTCAAACGCTTGAAGAAAAGAAAAAAAAAGCTTTTTGTTGAATACAGTAAACATAAAAGAAAATTGAGGACACAACATGAATCCTCTTTTCCCCCTCCCTCTTTTAATGTACATTTACATTCTTGGTCCAGTTCATGTGGTGCTTCTAAATCAGAATTGCTACATGAATAAATCCTATCCTGAAGAACCCTGGGTGTGTTGGGTGGAAGTGGAGCACTGTGACGTCTGTGACGGCTTCCTTGGAGAGAGAGGAACAGAGAGAGGAACAGAGAGAGAGAGAGAGAGACAGCAGGTGACGTGTGACGTGCTTCCTTGTGTTTCCCTGTAGTGAGGTGGACAGAGAGGAACATCGTGAACCAGAAGCTGAACAAGATGCTGCAGCAGATGAGCAAGGGCTCCAAATGAACTTCCTCATTCTTAGTGATGTCACTATTACAGCTCAACATTTATAGTGATGTCATTATTACAGCTCAACATTCTAAGTGATGTCACTATTACAGTTCGACACACCCGACCACCTCATAGTGCTGCTGCATTTCACAAAGTCACACAGGAATCATAACAACCTTATAACACAAGCATGCCTACACAACACAAGCATGCCTACACAACACAAGCATACCTACACAACACAAGCATACCTACACAACACAAGCATGCCTACACAACACAAGCATGCCTACACAACACAAGCATGCCTACACAACACAAGTATGCCTACACAACACAAGCATGCCTACACAACACAAGCATGCCTACACAACACCGCACAACCTCTCATACATCATGTGAAAAAACATTCGTGGAAGATCAAATATCTCTGGATGAATAAAGAGGTTGGAAACATCCACGGTGTCGTTTTCTAAGTTGTCAACCGTCCACACCGCCGAGGAGTCAGAGCAGATGAAAGGCTTTTATTTTAATCACTTCACTGAACTTGTGAGGAATATAAAATAACACCAGTTCCAAGCCACAAGTCTGATTCATAGGAAAAATGAAATAGCTCAAACGATGACATCAAAAGAGAATGTTTCTGATACCTGACACTTCCCGTGTGGAAGTGTATGTGTGTAAACTGATAACATCACTGACGTGGTTTAGGCAAAAACCACTGAAACTAGCTTTTAACCTTATCTCCTGACAAGTCGGACATAAAAACGATCTCTTAATCGTCTCCTCGCTGTGGGGAAGGATCAAAGTATTCACATCAGGGAAACGACTCACCTCAACCACGCTGTTACACTCTGTCTGTCTGTCTGTTGTCCTGTCTGTCCTGTCTGTCCTCTCTCTGTTCTCTGTCTGTTCCTCGCTCTCTTCTCTCTCTGTCCTCTCTCTCTTCTCTGTCTGTCCTCTCTCTCTTCTCTGTCCTGTTCTGTCCTCTCCTGTCTGTTTCTGCCTGTCTGTTCTGTCTGTTGTCCTGTCTGTTATCTGTTAGTGTTCTCCACCAGATCACTGACAGACGTACTGGCCCCTGTTAGGAACGTTTTCTTCTGAGCTTGCTCTGTATAGTCTTTCGCAAATGTTATATTCTTCTCTGTGTGAACTTTTATTTAAGACCTGGCTTTGTCTCATGTTCTGTCTCCTGATTGAGGTGAACCTGCTACAATCTGCCCTGTTTGGCTACCTGATGAGATCATCGTCTCTGCTGGAAGAGACCAAGGGAGCGACTGTTTGCATGGCCAAGCAAGTCTTTAAATCTGATTTTTAAACTCAACAGTGTATTCTTTAGCATGGAAGAGCCAGTTTTCATGGAAGAGCCAGTAGAAAACCACACAGTGTTCCGGGTCAGAGTGAGTAAGGTTCCAGCTAAAACGATCTGGTTGCATGTAGAACAACTAGCCTACAACATGTCGCCTCCTCCCTTCCACACCACAACCCCCAGCCCCTCCGCCCTCCGCGTCTCTGTGGTCGGAACATAAATGTTGTTTTCTTGTTTCTTCAGTACACACACACACACACACCACACACACACACACACACACACACACACACACACACACACACACACACACACACACACACACACACACACACACACACACACGAGGCCTTGTTCACACTTCCCCACCAGACCACAAGCTCTGACCTTTCAACACGCATCACACACACACCACCTGAGATGCTCAATTCTCACTCACCAAACACACACTCACTTGCATGCATGCACACACACACACACACACACACACACACACTCTTCCTTCACATGCAGCTCTTCCCCCCGGCAGGCGAGCGGCCCCCCAGCCCACGTCAAGCTGCTGCTGTGACGCTTACACCCCTCCAAGACGTCAGTTTGGTTTACAAACAAGCAACTCAGGAGGCGAGGGTTGCGCAATGCCCCCCTTGAAGCGAGAGGTGGATGAGGCCTGAGGGGAGATGTGCAGGTGGAGGCCTGCTGGAGGTGGAGGTCTGCTGGAGGTGGAGGTCTGCTAGAGGTGGAGGTCTGCTAGAGGTGGAGGTCTGTTGGAGGTGGAGGTCTGCTGAAGGTGGAGGTCTGCTGGAGGTGGAGGTCTGCTGGAGGTGGAGGTCTGCTGGAGGTGGAGGTCTGCTGGAGGTGGAGGTCTGCTGAAGGTGGAGGCCTGCTGGAGGTGGAGGCCTGCTGAGGTGGAGGTCTGAGGCCTGCTGAAGGTGGAGGTCTAAGGCCTGCTGAGGTGGAGGTCTGCTGAAGGTGGAGGTCTGCTGGAGGTGGAGGTCTGCTGGAGGTGGAGGCCTGCTAGAGGTGGAGGTCTGCTGGAGGTGGAGGTCTGCTGGAGGTGGAGGTGGAGGTCTGCTGAAGGTGGAGGTCTGCTGGAGGTGGAGGTCTGCTGGAGGTGGAGGTCTGCTGGAGGTGGAGGTCTGCTGGAGGTGGAGGTCTGCTGAAGGTGGAGGTCTGCTGGAGGTGGAGGCCTGCTGAAGGTGGAGGTCTGCTGGAGGTGGAGGCCTGCTGGAGGTGGAGGTCTGCTGGAGGTGGAGGCCTGCTGAAGGTGGAGGCCTGCTAGAGGTGGAGGCCTGCTGGAGGTGGAGGTCTGCTGGAGGTGGAGGTCTGCTGAGGTGGAGGCCTGCTGAAGGTGGAGGTCTGGTGGAGGTGGAGGTCTGCTGAGGTGGAGGCCTGCTGAAGGTGGAGGTCTGCTGAGGTGGAGGTCTGCTGCAGGTGGAGGTCTGCTGGAGGTGGAGGTCTGCTGGAGGTGGAGGTCTGCTGGAGGTGGTCTGCTGAAGGTGGAGGCCTGCTGAAGGTGGAGGTCTGCTGGAGGTGGAGGCCTGCTGGAGGTGGAGGTCTGCTGGAGGTGGAGGTCTGCTGGAGGTGGAGGTCTGCTGAAGGTGGAGGTCTGCTGGAGGTGGAGGTCTGCTGGAGGTGGAGGCCTGCTGGAGGTGGAGGTCTGAGGCCTTTAGACTCTTCTGGGCTGCAATTCTCTCCTCAGAGTTACTCTTGCTGCTTGAACTCATGAAACATCAAGGAATGACGCAGGACATGTAGAATCTGTGGTTCCTGGTTCTAGTGAATACATGAGTGATTCACTGAGTGATTCACTGATGTCCCGCAAGAGAGATGGGAACCAAACGGTGCTTGTGTGAGGTCACTTCTGTTTCTGTCTTTTCTTTGTTATGGACACACTCACACACACACACACACACACACACACACACACACAACACACACACACACACACACACACACACACACACACACACACACACACACCTGAATGCTCCGAACTCACTACCTTTCGATCAGACAACTGATCAAATCGATATCGACTCACTTGACGACTTTAGTTGGCTCAGTTAGCTTTGGCTCAGTTAGCTTTGGCTCAGTTAGCTTGGGCTCAGTTAGCTTGGGCTCAATGTTTGACTCATACAGGATGTGGTACATCTGATAGTGCTCTCTCTCTCTCTCTCTCTCTCTCTCTCCTCTCTCTACTCTCCCTCTCTCTCTCTCTCTGTCCTCTCTCTCTCTCTCTCTCCTCTCTCTCCTCTCTCTCTCTCTCTCGCTCTCTCTCTCTCTCTCTCAGCTCTCTCTCTCTCTCGCTCTCTCTCTCTCCTCTCTGTCTCTCTCCTCTCACATTTTCACTATTTTTACCTTGACATGTGATGGGGCCCTTGGACTCTAACAAGTGTCACTTCATCTGTGTCGTAGAGAGATTGTCGGCTAGCAGTAGTTCTTGTTCTCCTCTCCTCGTACTGGGCGGTTTCCTGCTCACAGCCCCGGGAAGGCTGTCACTCTGAAATGTCACCGGGCACTTCAATCAAGAAGGGGCGAGATACAGAAAGAGAGAGAGATATCTACCTGAGATACAGGAAGAGGAGAGAACATCAAGTTAGCCAGTCAGATCGAGGAAGAGCAGAATGATCTGTGGTGCACACCTGAACTGACCTGGAGCACGAGTGACAGGGTGAGAGTACCATCACTGTATCTGTGTCTGTACTGGAACAGTGCTACTGTTAAGGCCTGGAGAACAATGTTACCACCATTTGTTTTATTTATTTAATGTATATAATTTAGCAGGAAGTGTTTAGTATTGCTGCATCATGCTGTAGTTCAATATTTGGGTTATTTGACTGTATGACAGGTATTTAAGGGTTAGGTTTGGAGAGTGTCTGGTTGGTTGACTCCACGTTGCCACGCTGCTCGGTGGGTTCTGTAACGGCTCCTGCTGCTTGGTTCCATATGTGTGACTGATGAGGTGACAGTTGACTGATGAGGTGACAGTGACTGATGAGGTGACAGTTTGACTGATGAGGTGACAGTTGGCTGATGAGGTGACAGTTGACTGATGATGTGACAGTTGACTGATGAGGTGACAGTTGACTGATGAGGTGACAGTTGGCTGATGAGGTGACAGTTGGCTGATGAGGTGACAGTTGACTGATGAGGTGACAGTTGACTGATGATGTGACATGTGTCGGTACTTTTGGAGGAAGCCGGTCCTTTCATTTCAGTACAAGAAATGGAAAACCAGCACCAACTGTCGAGTCACTGGAGAAACAGCCTCTCACACTATTGTAACCCTCGTGCTGCCTTCGGGTCACATGAACTTTACCCAATACAAAAACAAATAAAAAGCATTTTCTTTTAACCTTCGCGATGTGGGGAGTCTGAGACAGCCCGACAGTTAAAAGAAAATGCTTCACTTTGTTTTTGTATGGGGTGAAAGTTGTGGCAATACGAAGGTGGGTCACAATGATTGATGGGTCAGAATGATCCAAAGATAACACAAGGGTTAAAAGGCCATTCAATGATGTCCTGTGTGATTTTATCAGCACTTGCTTGACATTTTTGATGACCAGACCATGTTATGGTTTAAGAGCTATATATATATATAATATAAAATAATATTTGATCGTAATCTATTCTGTTTTCATATGAAATGACCTGTTTGACTGTGTAGTATGTGCTGTGCTATATTAGTCCATAGGATGTGTGCATCTACAGTCAATGTGTAAAGTTTGCTATGGTAACAGAGGCTGTTAGTGGTTTCAGGGTTTCCATATCCTTAACCCACTCAAACTGTGTGATTGCAAAACCAATCCTTTAGTCAGTGGTTTGGTTCACTGCAGCCATGGTGATGCAGTCAGTGGTTTGGTTCACTGCACCACTTGCAGACTCAGAAGACATAGGCCTATCTATTGCGTATAATGTTCTGTGTGATGTTAACATAATCTGTGTTATAATGTTCTGTGTGCTGTCATCATGTTCTGTGTTATATTGTTTCTGTGTGCTGTCATCATGTTCTGTGTTATAATGTTCTGTGTGCTGTCATCATGTTCTGTGTGATGTCATCATGTTCTGTGTGATGTCATCATGTTCTGTGTGCTGTCATCATGTTCTGTGTGCTGTCATCATGTTCTGTGTGATGTCACCATGTTCTGTGTGATGTCATCATGTTCTGTGTGATGTCACCATGTTCTGTGTGATGTCACCATGTTCTGTGTGCTGTCATCATGTTCTGTGTTATAATGTTCTGTGTGCTGTCATCATGTTCTGTGTTATAATGTTCTGTGTGCTGTCATCATGTTCTGTGTTATAATGTTCTGTGTGCTGTCATCATGTTCTGTGTTATATGTTCTGTGTGCTGTCATCATGTTCTGTGTTATAATGTTCTGTGTGCTGTCATCATGTTCTGTGTGATGTCATCATGTTCTGTGTGGTCATCATGTTCTGTGTGCTGTCATCATGTTCTGTGTGCTGTCATCATGTTCTGTGTGATGTCATCATGTTCTGTGTGATGTCACCATGTTCTGTGTGATGTCATCATGTTCTGTGTGATGTCATCATGTTCTGTGTGATGTCCTGCAGCCTGCAGCAGTGATGGAGCCATTCTGGAGCGCGTGTCTTCTCCTGCTCTCCATCCCGCCGACCCCCAGCTCCCGCGCCTCCTCTCTCCCCTCACACACCTCCTCCAGGTCAGAGCACCTCCTCTCTCCCCTCACACACCTCCTCTCTCCCTCACACACCTCCTCCAGGTCAGAGCACCTCCTCTCTCCCCTCACACACCTCCTCTCTCCCTCACACACCTCCTCCAGGTCAGAGCACCTCCCCTCTCCCCTCACACACCTCCTCTCTCCCCTCACACACCTCCTCTCTCCCCTCACACACCTCCTCCAGGTCAGAGCACCTCCTCTCTCCCCTCACACACCTCCTCCAGGTCAGAGCACCTCCTCTCTCCCCTCACACACCTCCTCCAGGTCAGAGCACCTCCTCTCTCCCCTCACACACCTCTCTCCCCTCACACACCTCCTCCAGTCAGAGCACCTCCTCTCTCCCCTCACACACCTCCTCCAGGTCAGAGCACCTCCTCTCTCCCCTCACACACCTCCTCTCTCCCCTCACACACCTCCTCCAGGTCAGAGCACCTCCTCTCTCCCCTCACACACCTCCTCCAGGTCAGAGCACCTCCTCTCTCCCCTCACACACCTCCTCCAGGTCAGAGCACTCCTCTCTCCCCTCACACACCTCCTCCCCTCACACACCTCCTCTCTCCCCTCACACACCTCCTCCAGGTCAGAGCACCTCCTCTCTCCCCTCACACACCTCCTCTCTCCCCTCACACACCTCCTCCAGGTCAGAGCACCTCCTCTCTCCCCTCACACCTCCTCTCTCCCCTCACACACCTCCTCCAGGTCAGAGCACCTCCTCTCTCCCCTCACACACCTCCTCCAGGTCAGAGCACCTCCTCTCTCCCCTCACACACCTCCTCTCTCCCCTCACACACCTCCTCTCTCCCCTCACACACCTCCTCCAGGTCAGAGCACCTCCTCTCTCCCCTCACACCCTCCTCTCTCCCCTCACACACCTCCTCCAGGTCAGAGCACCTCCTCTCTCCCCTCACACACCTCCTCTCTCCCCTCACACACCTCCTCCAGGTCAGAGCACCTCCTCTCTCCCTCACACACCTCCTCTCTCCCCTCACACACCTCCTCCAGGTCAGAGCACCTCCTCTCTCCCCTCACACACCTCCTCTCTCCCCTCACACACCTCCTCCAGGTCAGAGCACCTCCTCTCTCCCCTCACACACCTCCTCTCTCCCCTCACACACCTCCTCTCTCCCCTCACACACCTCCTCTCTCCCCTCACACACCTCCTCCAGGTCAGAACACCTCCTCTCTCCCCTCACACACCTCCTCTCTCCCCTCACACACCTCCTCTCTCCCCTCACACACCTCCTCCAGGTCAGAGCACCTCCTCTGAGCGTGGGGTAATCATGCTGTGTGTTCTTCCCAGGCCTGTCTTGTGTGAGCGACTACGTCAGAAACATCACCTGTGAGTGGAGCAGCTCCGGTGTGTCCCCAGGTGTGTCCCCTGGTGTGTCCCCAGGTGAACCCTGCAGGATCCAGGCGTCGGGTCGTGGTTGTGTGTAAGCGTCACATCTCGGAGATATGTGTCATTAGGAATTGTTTGTTCGTTGTTCGTAGTTGCACATTTTTAGCGTGTTACGACTTCATCAGATTCTAGTGGTTACCGTGGTTACCGTGGTGGGGTAGCGGACGCTTGTATCCATAGCGACGTGTGAGGTGTAAAAAGTAAAGATGTGTATGGAACCCTTCTTTGTTGTCTCCCTCAGAGATCGGAGTTGTGTGTTGGAAGCACAAGGCAGCCCTGGTGATACTCTGTACAGGTGTGGATTCGCATGCACACAGGTGAGTCAATCCTTCTTTTCTCACTGTGCTTACTCCTCATGTAAAAGATGATAAACATTAAGATTGAAACTACCAAACTGGCATGTGTTCCTTTTCTGTTTATTAGAGCGCTTAAGGAAGAACACAAACACACAACTTGCGTTCCTTTTCAGTTATTAAATTCAGCTCTGAAGCTGTTCCTCCGGGTGAAGTGTGGAGAGACCGTGATGACGGAGATCAGAGATTACAAACCATCTGATCACAGTAAGAGATACAAACCATCCGATCACAGTAAGAGATACAAGCCATCTGATCACAGTAAGAGATACAAGCCATCTGATCACAGTAAGAGATACAAACCATCAGATCACAGTAAGAGATACAAGCCATCTGATCACAGTAAGAGATACAAGCCATCTGATCACAGTAAGAGATACAAACCATCCGATCACAGTAAGAGAAACAAACCATCCGATCACAGTAAGAGATACAAACCATCAGATCACAGTAATTGATACAAACCATCTGATCACAGTAAGGACATCTGATGGGCTAACCCTTCTTTAGGGCACCTGCAGTATATGTAGTATTATAGTATATAGAGTATTGATAGTATATGTAGTATTTATAGTATATAGAGTATTGATAGTATATGTAGTATTTATAGTATATAGAGTATTGATAGTATATGTAGTATTTATAGTATATAGAGTATTGATAGTATATGTAGTATTTATAGTATATAGAGTATTGATAGTATATGTAGTATTTATAGTATATAGAGTACTGATAGTATATGTAGTATTTATAGTATATAGAGTATTGATAGTATATGTAGTATTTATAGTATATAGAGTACTGATAGTATATGTAGTATTTATAGTATATAGAGTATTGATAGTATATGTAGTATTTATAGTATATAGAGTACTGATAGTATATGTAGTATTTATAGCATATAGAGTATTGATAGTATATGTAGTATTTATAGTATATAGAGTACTGATAGTATATGTAGTATTTATAGTATATAGAGTATTGATAGTATATAGAGTATTGATAGTATATGTAGTATTTATAGTATATAGAGTACTGATAGTATATGTAGTATTTATAGTATATAGAGTATTGATAGTATATGGAGTATTGATAGTATATGTAGTATTTATAGTATATAGAGTATTGATAGTATATGTAGTATTTATAGTATATAGAGTATGATAGTATATGTAGTATTTATAGTATATAGAGTATTGATAGTATATGTAGTATTTATAGTATATAGAGTATTGATAGTATATGTAGTATTTATAGGGTTAGGGTTAGTAAAGTATTTATTGGGCCTGGCTGAAAAAGTGTGAGAAGCTTCATAGAATACCATGGAAGAATGTACAGTATTATTTACATGATGTGTGTCTGTGTGTGTCTGTGTGTGTCTGTGTGTGTGTGTCTGTATGTGTCTGTGTGTGGTGTGTGTGTCTCTGTGTGTGTGTGTCTCTGTGTGTGTGTGTGTGTGTGTGTGTGTGTCTCTGTGTGTGTGTGTGGTGTGTCTGTGTGTGGTGTCTGTGTGTGTCTGTGTGTTGTGGTGTGTGTGTGTGTGTGTGTGTGTGTGTGTGTGTGTGTGTCTCTGTGTGTGTGTGTGGTGTGTCTGTGTGTGGTGTCTGTGTGTGTCTGTGTGTGTGTGGGTGTGTGTGTCTCTGTGTGTGTGTGTGACAGTCAGGATGAATCCTCCAGGTGTTCCTGTGATCAGCAGCTCAAACGTGTCCTGGAGCCCCGGGGAGCCTCTCTCCACTTTCTTCAACTACAAGTTCCAGGTGCAGATCAAACAGGAACACCAGCAATGGGAGGTGAGTGTGTGTGTGTGTGTGTGTGTGAGAGTGTGTGTGTGTGTGTGTGTGTGGTGTGTGTGTGTGTGGTGTGTGTGTGTGTGTGTGTGTGTGTGTGTGTGTGTGTGTGTGTGTGTGTGTGTGGTGAGAGGGGGAGACCCTCCACTCAGATGTTCATGCTGAAAGCGTTTCACCTCCCCTTCATCACTTGTGTGTGTGTGTCAGGATCCATCGACCCTCAACTTCACCCGCCCCAAGTCTGAGCCCAGCCTGTCTGTGAGGATGGAGGAGGCAGGAGAGCCCAGCCTGTCTGTGAGGATGGAGGAGGCAGGAGAGTCTGTGAGGATGGAGGAGGCAAGAGTGCACCAGGTCAGGGTGAGGGTGCATCCAGGTGAGCCCTACAAGGCCCAGTGGAGCGACTGGAGCCCCACGTCGTCCTGGCGGGCGGAGGGGGAGGGGGGGGAGGACAGACAGCCCTGATGTGAAGCTGTGGGACTGGACCTCAGTAGTGCTGCCGTGTGTCGTGGTGGCTGTCATCACTCTCATCATCGTGGTCCTGATGGTCCTCTGCAAAGCGTGCGCAAAGAAGCGGTGAGTCATCTTCAACACGTGTCTGTGTGTGTGTGTCTGTGTCTGTCTGTGTGTGTGTGTGTCTGTGTGTCATCCTTAACGTGTGTCTGTGTGTGTGTCTGTGTGTGTCTGTCTGTGTGTGTGTGTGTGTCTTTGTGTCATCTTCAACGTGTGTCTGTGTGTGTGTCTTTGTGTAATCTTCAATGTGTGTCTGTGTGTGTGTCTGTGTGTGTCTTTGTGTAATCTTCAACGTGTGTCTGTGTGTGTCTTTGTGTCATCTTCAATGTGTGTCTGTGTGTGTGTCTGTGTGTGTCTTTGTGTCATCTTCAACGTGTGTCTGTGTGTGTGTCTTTGTGTCATCTTCAACGTGTGTCTGTGTGTGTGTGTGTCTTTGTGTCATCTTCAACGTGTGTCTGTGTGTGTGTGTGTCTTTGTGTCATCTTCAAAATGTGTCTGTATGTGTGTCTTTGTGTGTGTTTAATAGTGTGTGCTTGTGTAGTGTACTAATAGTTCATAGGTATAATTCGTTTTTACATTTGTGTCTTTCTCTTGGACTGTGTAGGAAACATCAGCAGCATGTCCCCGACCCTTCTAGATACTTCCACGTGCTCAACTCTGTCCACAAAGGGAACTTCCATGTAATCCCTCACCTCAGTTTCATGTCGTGTCTGTCAACACACACTGCCTCTGTCAACACACACTGCCTCTGTCAACACACACTGCCTCTGTCAACACACACTGCCTCTGTCAACACACACTGCCTCTGTCAACACACACTGCCTCTGTGGCCTAATGTGATACAGCCACACTGTGATGCACACACACACACACACACACGCACGCACGCACACACACCCACGCACACACACGCACGCACACACACACACACACACACACACACGCACGCACACACACCCACGCACGCACACACGCACGCACGCACGCACGCACGCACACACACCCACGCACACACACGCACGCACGCACGCACGCACACACACACACACACACACACACACACACACACACACACGGACACACCCACGCACACACACACACACACACACACACACGCCCACACGCACACACACGCACACACACACACACGCACGCAAACACACACACGCCCACACTTACAGTAAGTGCAGGTATTTTCTCACAGATGGGTGTAGCATAATGATACCAGTCTAACGTCTTCTCCTCTGTAGAACTGGCTGAGTCCCATGTTTGCTGCTGAAGCGTTCCTGCCTGCTCTGCCCTGCGAGGACATCTCTCTGCTGGAGGTGGCTGAGACTGGGGTCCCCTCCACCTCCACCTCCACCGGAGCAACATCTGCCCTCCTGCACAGTGGCCCCACAGGCCCCGCCCACGGCCAGCCAGGTGGAGAGAGCAGTGGCCAATCATCTTCCTCCTGCTTTTCCAACATCGGCTACTTCCTCTCCAGCTACCCCACCCACCTGCGTGTGGAGTCTTGCCCCGTGTACTTCACCTACGAGGAGGACGCCCTCCACCCCCTGCCGTGGCCCTCCCTCACCAGGCCAGACTCCTATGAGCTCCTGCTGTGCCCGGGCGCCACCCGCTCCACCAGGCCCGGCTGCTGGGAGGAGCCTGTCTCTGTCTGGGAGGAGCCTGTCTCTGTCTGGGAGGAGCCTGTCTCTGTCTGGGAGGAGCCTGTCTCTGTCTGGGAGGAGCCTGTCTCTGTCTGGGAGGAGCCTGTCTCTGTCTGGGAGGAGCCTGTCTCTGTCTGGGAGGAGCCTGTCTCTGTCTGGGAGGAGCCTGTCTCTGTCTGGGAGGAGCCTATCTCTGTCTGGGAGGAGCCTGTCTCTGTCTGGGAGGAGCCTGTCTCTGTGTGGGAGGAGCCTGTCTCTGTGTGGGAGGAGCCTGTCTCTGTGTGGGAGGAGCCTGTCTCTGTGTGGGAGGAGCCTGTCTCTGTGTGGGAGGAGCCTGTCTCTGTGTGGGAGGAGCCTGTCTCTGTGTGGGAGGAGCCTCGGAGCCCTGACTCGGGGATCAGCGAGGGCAGCCAGATCCCGTCCGAGGAGGAAGAGAGCGTGAACGATGTAGGAACAGCTCAGTTCAATCACCCCCCCTCCTCTCCTCGTGCCCCCCCTCTCCCGGGTCGCTTGCTTGATGCATCAGGGAGAGACTCCTGCCCCCCCCAGCCCCCCCCAGACTCCCAGCCCCCCAGGGAAGCCCCCCCCCAACTCGGAGGAGGACTCCTCCCAGGCGCGTGGTGGCAGCTACAACGCCTGGCCTGTAGACGGCACTCTGGCCAGATCCTCATCCATGACCATCACGCCATGTGGAGGCGGGTATCTGACCATCAAGGAGCTGCAGAACACCTACAGCAAGAAGTCCATATAAGGGCTTGTCCAGTTGCAGGGCTTGTCGAGCTGCAGGGCTTGTCCAGTTGCAGGGCTTGTCCAGTTGCAGGACTTGTCCAGTAGCAGGGCTTGTCCAGCTGCAGGGCTTGTCCAGCAGCAGGCTTCGTCCTGATCAGGTGAATGACATCATGATTTATTAAACAGTATGCTTTATGTGAGGGGTCATCATGACATCATTGTCATCATTTTCCCCAGGCTGGTAAACAAATTTGCAGTGATATAGATAGTGTTTTATTTCTGATTTCTTGTCTTTGTGTACTACTGAAATAACCTGCTGCTGGCCTCACCTGTCATGGAGTGTGTTAGACTGGTGAAACTGTATCTGTGTCTATTAGGGAGCATGTACGTCGTCTTTCTAACTGCCCTTACAAGCATTATATTCATATTGTATCTGAGTTCTTGTCTGCATACTGTCGGGAATTCTAGATTGCCATTGCATTAATACTTTATCTCAACTGACAAAACATAGTATTTTAAATTCAACTATATTGCATGTTTTCTAATGTATTCTTATTCAGTCTGTCTTGCACAGAAACAGAATGTTTGCTCTAGTTGTATTTGCACTCAGTCAGCTTGCATGAGGACCAGAATAAACTTCAGAAATAGGTCACCCAGTGTGTGTCTGTCTGAGGAAGAGAGTGTCCAGAGCAAAGGCTCCTGGGTACTGTCTAGACCCGACCCTGTTCTCGTGTGTGTGTGTGTGTGTGTGTGTGTGTGTGTGTGTGTGTGTGTGTGTGTGTGTGTGTGTGTGTGTGTGTGTGTTGTGTGTGTGTGCGCGTGTTTTTCTGTGCATGCACGTTTGTGCATGAGTGCATTATGTGTCGTTCTGCGCATTACTTTGTGTGTGTCTGTGTGTGTGTGTGTCTGTGTGTCTGTGTGTGTGTGTCTGTGTGTGTGTCTGTGTGTGTGTGTGTGTGTCTGTGTGTGTGTGTGTGTGTCTGTGTGAGTGTGTATGTGTGTGTGTGTGTCTGTGTGTGTTTCTGTGTGTCTGTGTGTGTGTGTGTCCTGTCAGGTGGTCCTGTGCTGAGTGTGTGTATTAGTTTTGTGGTTTGACATTTAACTGGGCCACTGGTTTCCGCTTGTTTCCCCTACGTGACACGAAGAGCTCACATGCTCATCTGACACACAACAACACAGGAAAAAACCATGATAAAAACCAATGATATTCAGATGAAATTATTAGCTTAGCGACCGCCTCTGCAGAACCGTTTCTGAGGCTTGAGATTCCTATTAGATGCATCATTATGGAAAGATGTTGGACAGACGCACAGACCACATTATTCCTACATAACCAGAGTGCTATTTGATCATACACATCTTAATTTGGCTGTAGTACTAGATACTACATCAGAATAAATCATTCCTATCTGGAATGATGGAGTGCTCAGCGTTTAGTAGTTAATGTTGTGGTCAGGGTAAGTGTCCTTCTACCAACAGGGGGCGACAAAGCTCAAATGACAGTTAGACTTCCCTTTTTTTCGGGTTTGTCTCTCTGTGTTCTACATCATGGCCTGTCTCTCTGTGTTCTACATCATGGTATGTCTCTCTGTGTTCTACATCATGGTCTGTCTCTGTGTTCTACATCATGGTCTGTCTCTCTGTGTTCTACATCATGGCCTGTCTCTGTGTTCTACATCATGGTCTGTCTCTGTTTTATATCATGTCTGTCTCTGTGTTCTACATCATGGTCTGTCTCTGTGTTCTACATCATGGTCTGTCTCTGTGTTCTACATCATGGTCTGTCTCTGTTTTACATCATGTCTGTCTCTGTGTTCTACATCATGGTCTGTCTCTGTGTTCTACATCATGGTCTGTCTCTGTGTTCTACATCATGGTCTGCCTCTGTGTTCTACATCATGGTCTGCCTCTTTAAGACATGTTGCAGAACTCTTTTTCTTCTCTAAGACCATCATGTTAGTAAAGGACAGTGTCAGGCTAGCTGGGTTCTGACCAGGCTCCACCAGGAGAGCCAGGCTAGCTGGGTTCTGAGCAGGTTCAGGCAGGAGGGCCAGGCTAGCTGGGTTCTGAGCAGGTTCAGGCAGGACTGGCTAACGCACAGCAGATGTGCTCATGTTACACGTGTACAGAGCGTCTGCTCTCCCAGCTGTGGCTAGCAGAGCTCTCAGATCCGACGTTTAGGTTTCCATGACATCGGGACGGAAAGGCTATTGTTCATTTTTCCTGTAGAGCACATTCACATTAGGACTTTAAATGTGGTAGAACTGTCTCCTCCGTTTATGTAATTCTACTCCATCATTTTAGCTGGTGAGAAACTGTCATGTCGCAACATCCCGCTGCCAATCAGCAGTATAATACCTCACGCTGTTAAACACAACGACCAGGACTGGGCTAGGACTGGGACAAGGGCTGACACTAGGGCTGGCACAAGGATTTGATCAATAAATCGAGTTATTAGCAACAGATCCATACGGTCCATGTTTGTGTCATGGTCCTTGCAGGATCCTGTCACTTTCATGAGTTACTGACGTTTAATGACTGGGCGCGTCGCGGTCCTGTTCTAGGAGACTGTAAATGTCATGTTGAATTTCATGGACAGAAATTGATGGAGAAACAGCTTACTGCCAACATAAACTAGTGTATCTGCCAGACATACTCTGGAGGAATCAGAACATGGGCAGAGCCAACTAGCCTACTGTAAATAGTTTGGCAAAACCCTTTTTACGATTATTATGCATTGCGAGGTTAAGGAGGGAGTCGAATTACATCTGTAAGTGAACATGGACAAGTAGGGATCTATGGTAGAGAGAGAGAGAGAGATGGAGAGAGACTGAGAGAGAGAGAGAGGGAGAGAGACTGAGAGAGAGAGAGAGGGAGAGAGAGAGATAGAGATAGAGATAGAGAGAGAGGGAGAGGGAGGGAGGGAGAGGGAGGGAGCGAGAGAGAGAGAGAGCGAGAGGGAGGGAGAGAGAGAGAGCGAGAGGGAGGGAGGGAGAGAGAGAGAGAGAGGGGAGAGAGAGGGAGAGGGGGAGAGAGAGGGAGAGGGAGAGAGAGAGAGAGAGAGGGGGGGAGAGAGAGGGACGAGGGAGAGAGACTGAGAGAGATAGAGAGAGAGAGAAAGAGACGGATTCGGTTTAGGTTATTCTGTGTGGATGTAGCCTACACAAAGGCAGACATAAACCAGGTGAGTTAAACTTTGCTTTTCCGTATTTACTATCTATCAATCAAGCTGATGGATGCCGTCTGTAGAAGCGCATTTCAGATGCCCGCCTCAGCAGCAGGTTGCGTTTTAAATAGATAACTTCAGAAATACTCTCGCTCACTATTTGACAAAATACTTAGTTTGTCAGCGCAGGTGTAGGCTATATGCTACTTGGGCTTTTTAACTCCATTGGGAAAACCCCACTTTCAAACATATTTAACTTTAAACATGCACCATTGAACCAACGCTACGTGGACATACATCCTTAGTACGGTATTTACAAGGTTTTAGTAGGCTTATGCCTTTAAATAAAGTGCTTTTATACAGCACAGCTTTCATACAGCACATTGAAGACAATGTCGGAAAAGGGATGCTATCAAATCGCGTCTATATTTTATGCGCTAGACATGGGCGTAGGTTTGGTTTGAAATGTGCTGGGTACAAAGACGCATTCGGAAGTGCATTTTCAGAAGTGCTGGGTACAATGACGCGCATTCATTTTTTCCCCCCTTTCGCGCAGGTCATGTTAATTAATAAAAATGTATACAAAAATGTGATGATGTCCGACACGTTTTATGAAGAAGAAAGGCAAGCCTAAGTTTTCAAAAAGCATTAGACATTTGACCCACTATCTTCTGCTTCATGTGACAATGTGATGACACGATCAGACTCAGATGAGCACACAACACAACTTCTGCACGACACATTTCGCCAAGATTGAAAAAGCAAAAATATGTGTGGCACGACTCGCACAGACGAACATATCACACCATCAGCTGACTGCTCTCAATTCACAACAATATGCATCCACCGCTGGACTGGCCATCGGGCATACCGGGCATTTGCCGGCACGTTCGGCGGACAAAAAATCGGCTCGGGCATTTTAAGCCGAGACCGGCCCACCAGCCAGGTACCGGCGGCAGTCGCAGCCGCCGCCGCCGGTAACTAAACAATAACAACTAAACAATAACTAAACAAGATACTGACTAACGTTACTCCACGATCATCTCCAATACCAATGCTTGCTGTACGATCACAAACCATAACTAAGTTGGTGGCTAAGGCTAACATTAATTACAACAAGAGTCGAGAAGAGTTAAAACAGTCCATCACTTGTGTGCAAAATGCACAAGACAAAACCTAGCCACAACACCACCAGCAAAAATGTAAAAAACATATCGCGTCCTACCTTTGTGTCAGGTGGTCTGCATATCCATGCTGTGTACAACATCCATTTGTTCTTCTACAGGTTATCACTTTGATATAGTCCATGGCACTAGCAGCCTGGTATGGTGCTGTATCCTGTAGCCTATGCAGGCTAAAATCAATGTCTTGCTCGTCTATGATACTCATACCTCGGCTCATTGCATCAGATAAAAGTAAAGAGTAGGTGATATGATCATACGATGCCTTATTTCCTGTCCATACCAAGCGGTCCGCACATTAAAAAAATAAAATAAACTACGGTGCCGCAGAGGGGACATCTACACTTAGATTATTTTAAAAAAAGGAGCGCGATTGTCTAACGATTGAGAAATACCAGAGCCCGTCTACGAATCTCTCATATTAGACATTCTCTGGAAATACATCATGTCCAAAAGAAGTAGTGGACTGGACATCAGAGCTTTTTTTAAAGCCAAGCAGCCATGCAGGCCTTTAGTAAGTGTGCCGGTATCTTATGATTGGATCGGCTATATGAATAACCTAATCAGTCATTCTTGACACGTTAACACGTTAAGAAAGCAACAGCTAGCTAGCTAACTGTTGCTAGCGGCACACAGTGTTGGCTATGGCTAGTAGCATGCTTAAAAATAGCTTCCCTATTTTAATAAATATATGAATTTGGATAACCGGGAAATTTACAAGAGTATGGATTGATTAATGGAGGGATGAGAGCAAATCTCTCATCTATTGCTGGCAAGGCAACTACAAACACTTTAAACTGAACTTGGCCCATGAGTCATGATCCTTCCAGTCGTCCTCTTGACTGCCGCTGATTCGCAGTTTGCAGACCCACACGGGGATTCTTTCAAAAAAAGTGGTGGGTGCAAAATGACTCATGACGAAAACTGATAGGTGCACGTCCCCACCGTCCCCACCGTATCCTACGCCCCTGGCGCTAGATCTCGACCGTTACCCACCTCAACAGACGATCTGTCCCCTGTTTGATCCGTCCGGTGTTTTTCTTCACTTAAGAGCCCAAACACTTTACTGTGAAGCGAGTTCACTGTGGACTAGCGGAGCACCAAACGTCTGACACAGTATCCGACAGGCTGAGCTCTGGGTGTTGAGCGCCAAGACATGCCTTTCCTTGAGGACTTTAACTCAAACAATATGTGCTTCTGTGAGTGTGTGGACATGTCAATGACGCAGCTGTTTCACATTCACCTTGCGACTGATAGTGCCCCACATATTCAGTCCAATGCATGGGCGTAGGTTTGGTTTGAAATGTGCTGGGTACAAAGACGCATTCGGAAGTGCATTTTCAGAAGTGCTGGGTACAATGACGCGCATTCATTTTTTCCCCCCCTTTCGCGCAGGTCATGTTAATTAATAAAAATGTATACAAAAATGTGATGATGTCCGACACGTTTTATGAAGAAGAAAGGCAAGCCTAAGTTTTCAAAAAGCATTAGACATTTGACCCACTATCTTCTGCTTCATGTGACAATGTGATGACACGATCAGACTCAGATGAGCACACAACACAACTTCTGCACGACACATTTCGCCAAGATTGAAAAAGCAAAAATATGTGTGGCACGACTCGCACAGACGAACATATCACACCATCAGCTGACTGCTCTCAATTCACAACAATATGCATCCACCGCTGGACTGGCCATCGGGCATACCGGGCATTTGCCGGCACGTTCGGCGGACAAAAAATCGGCTCGGGCATTTTGAGCCGAGACCGGCCCACCAGCCAGGTACCGGCGGCAGTCGCAGCCGCCGCCGCCGGTAACTAAACAATAACAACTAAACAATAACTAAACAAGATACTGACTAACGTTACTCCACGATCATCTCCAATACCAATGCTTGCTGTACGATCACAAACCATAACTAAGTTGGTGGCTAAGGCTAACATTAATTACAACAAGAGTCGAGAAGAGTTAAAACAGTCCATCACTTGTGTGCAAAATGCACAAGACAAAACCTAGCCACAACACCACCAGCAAAAATGTAATAAACATATCGCGTCCTACCTTTGTGTCAGGTGGTCTGCATATCCATGCTGTGTACAACATCCATTTGTTCTTCTACAGGTTATCACTTTGATATAGTCCATGGCACTAGCAGCCTGGTATGGTGCTGTATCCTGTAGCCTATGCAGGCTAAAATCAATGTCTTGCTCGTCTATGATACCTCGGCTCATTGCATCAGATAAAAGTAAAGAGTAGGTGATATGATCATACGATGCCTTATTTCCTGTCCATACCAAGCGGTCCGCACATTAAAAAAATAAAATAAACTACGGTGCCGCAGAGGGGACATCTACACTTAGATTATTTTAAAAAAAGGAGCGCGATTGTCTAACGATTGAGAAATACCAGAGCCCGTCTACGAATCTCTCATATTAGACATTCTCTGGAAATACATCATGTCCAAAAGAAGTAGTGGACTGGACATCAGAGCTTTTTTTAAAGCCAAGCAGCCATGCAGGCCTTTAGTAAGTGTGCCGGTATCTTATGATTGGATCGGCTATATGAATAACCTAATCAGTCATTCTTGACACGTTAACACGTTAAGAAAGCAACAGCTAGCTAGCTAACTGTTGCTAGCGGCACACAGTGTTGGCTATGGCTAGTAGCATGCTTAAAAATAGCTTCCCTATTTTAATAAATATATGAATTTGGATAACCGGGAAATTTACAAGAGTATGGATTGATTAATGGAGGGATGAGAGCAAATCTCTCATCTATTGCTGGCAAGGCAACTACAAACACTTTAAACTGAACTTGGCCCATGAGTCATGATCCTTCCAGTCGTCCTCTTGACTGCCGCTGATTCGCAGTTTGCAGACCCACCACTAGATGAGTCGATTACCGAGTGCGGTAGATTTTCGCAGCTCAAGGATTAAAATGTATGATTACCAGAAGTTTATCCAGAAGTTTATCCATTAACGTGGTGCGACTACGAACAAAATGTTCAAGTCAGGTGGCCAGGAGAAGTGAATAGGCACGTCGTCAGCTGCACCTGCAGCGCATCAGTGACATCATCACGACATCATCCAATCATGTGCGAGTCCCACACGGGGATTCTTTCAAAAAAAGTGGTGGGTGCAAAATGACTCATGACGAAAACTGATAGGTGCACGTCCCCACCGTCCCCACCGTATCCTACGCCCCTGGTCCAATGAACACTAACTTTGTAACTAGTGCTATTCACAGATGTACTACTTTTTTTTTAGTCTTTTTTATTGTTGTTTGTCTTTTTACTGTTTTTGTGTTGTACTATGGACCGTTTTCTCTCTGTGTCTGGAATAAAATTAAATACAAAATAAATAAAAAATAATAATAATAACTAAAGCCCTCTGAGATGCCAGTGCTGTGTTATTTTGGATTTTATATTATTTGAGCAAAAAACGATGATGTGAATTTCAGACACTAAAACAGAAGTGTTTCTGAATGCCCTCTGCTCTGGCTTGTTTGGACATTCCTCTCCTCTCTCCTCTCCTCTCTCCTCTCCTCTCATCCTCTCCTCTCGCTCTCCTCTCCTCTCCTCTCCTCTCCTCTCCTCTCTCCTCTCCTCTCTCCTCTCCTCTCCTCTCCTCTCCTCTCCTCTCTCCTCTCCTCTCTCCTCTCCTCTCCTCTCTCCTCTCCTCTCTCCTCTCTGGGATAGTAAATGTTTTCTCTGGAACAGGTCTTCTCTTCTTCTCTTCTTTCCACTGTCCAGGAACACGAGGAGACATCCTGTGCTCGCTGCTAAGCTCAAACTGTTCTCCAGGGTCACCATGTGTTTTTTTAAATAATAATAAGAAATTGCACAGCATTGTCATAAATACTAGGAGGGGCTAAAACATACACAACACTTCCTGGAAGCCAGCATGACCTCTGACCTTATCTCTCCTCTCAGGTGCAATTATGTTTGACAGCCACCTCCTGCTCCCCCTCCTCCTCTCTCTCTCCGGGGTGGTCTCCGTCCCTCCTCCGGGCACCTCCTCTGGCTCCTGCCGCCGGTGCTGCGACCCCCTGGAGCCTGAGGAGGTCCCCTCCAACCTGGACCCGCAGGGGGGCTCCTCCACCCTGGACCCGCAGGAGGGCTCCCCCAGCCTGGCCTCGGAGGTCCGTACCTACATCAACATGACCATCCTCAAAGGTGGGTGGTTTAGTCGAGCTATGACAGAGGTCAGATATGAAGCTCTTGGTTGAGACAGAAGTGGAAGCAACGTTGTCTGTGTTAGAGAGTTGGGAAGAAAACGTAAGACAATCCAGATCTTTCCCATCAGAGCCCGGCTGATGGCTCAGAGAAAAGCCTTTAAATACCTTTACTGTCGGACACTCCCTGTCCCAGGCCCCAGCCTCGTCTGGCCTCGTCTGACGTCTCAGAGGCCAGGCTGGGGTCGAGGCTGTTCTGGTGCACCTGTTCTTCAGTGGGTTAGAATGTCTGTGTCCTCAGGGTTCTAACTGGTGCACCTGTGCTTCAGGGGGTTAGAATGTCTGTGTCCTCAGGGTTCTAACTGGTGCACCTGTGCTTCAGGGGGTTAGAATGTCTGTGTCCTCAGGGTTCTAAGGAGAATTCTGGGCCTTCGTGTGGTTCCATTCCTCTCACCATTCCATCTGTTTCAGCCAATAGAGTCCAAGTTCAGCAGCTTCTCTTGGGGCTAAAGAGTTGTGTTCATCCAGGGCTCTTTCTCCTGGCTTCTAACTGGCCTATGTGGCAGGAAAATGACCACTACTATTTGTGTGGGTGTTTCTGTTTATGGCTTTCAGAAAGAAAGAGAGATGAAAAGAAGGAAAGAACTTGGTGTAATGTTGAAGTTAGACAGAGCTTTAAACCTCAGCGTTTATCCAAAATAGTTTTCCGAAATGGAAATAAATGAAGCCTTTTGAGGACTGCATTCCTGCAGCTGGAAAGTTTTCAACAAAGTGTAAAAGACACAGCAGCAGAACAATGATTTGATCCATATTTAGTAGAGTTTAGTGTCGTTTTCTCCTAGTTTGACAGGAGCCACATCTGGTGACCTGGGTTTGACTCCAGCTCATCAAACCATGATGTCACATCCTCTCAGATCAGACCATGATGTCACATCCTCTCAAATCAGTATCAGTCTTGATCAAATTAGGAGATGCTTTTATCTTAAGCGACGTACAAATAGTGCCTTTGGAAAGTAGAAGATCAAGGATCAGAAGTGCACAGATCTACAGTATCCTGCTGGTCAGTACAGGTCTCACATCTCAGCTAGCAGGCACGGAAAACCAAAAAGAGTTCAGTGCAACGATGACATCTCAGTTACAGCTAATAATGATGGGAACAAAAGCAACTAACAAAGCAGTCCAGTATTCTAAGCACTGTGTTCCGTTATGACTCACAGGGGACAAGGGTGACCGTGGCGACAGAGGTACTCCAGGTAAAGCAGGCCTGGGCGGGCCTCCAGGGGCCCAGGGCACCACGGGCTCTGAAGGTGACCGAGGCTCAGCGGGCCTCCCAGGGGACCCCTGTAAGACCCAGGACTCAGCCTTCTCCGTGGGCCGCCGCAAGTCCCTGCACAGCCTGGAACACTACCAGGCCCTGGTGTTCGACACAGTGTTCGTCAACCTCCACGGACACTTCGACATGTTCAAGGGCAAGTACTACTGCTTCGTTCCTGGGATCTACTTCTTCAACGTGAACATCCACACGTGGAACTTGAAGGAGACGTACCTGCACCTGATGCAGAACGAGCGTGAGCAGGCCATCCTGTACGCCCAGCCCAGTGAACGCTCCATCATGCAAAGCCAGAGCCTCATGCTGCAGCTGCAGCTCAACGACGAGGTGTGGGTCAGGCTCTACAAGCGCCAGAGGGAGAACGCCGTCTACAGTGACGACGTGGACATCTACATCACCTTCAACGGGTACCTCATCAAGCCCACCAGCTAGTGAGGAGGGGTAGGAGGGATGGAGGAGGATGGGGAGTGGGGAAATGGGGGGAAGATGGCTGATTAGTTTCTTGTGTCTTGAGGAGGGTATGCTTTGTTTGTGCTTTGCATTTCTCGTCATTGCTGTTCTGTCTCGCTTTTGTTCCTGCCTCTTTTTCTGCTTGCTGTCTTTGTCTTCGTCTCGTCCTCCTTTTTTTCGTTCTTCGTCTCTGCCCCTTTGTTCCCTTCATCGCTTCTGTTTCTCTTGTTTCTGTTGCTCCCTGTCGTCCCCTCCACGAAACTTTCCCATAGCTCAGGCGAGTCTACTTCCTTAATCGCTCCCTAATCATCAGACGCAGGACCGTGAGGAGAGAGTGAAGAGTGCATTCTCCTCCAACACTATCTGAGGTTAGAAGGAGGAGAAGGTCAAAGGTGAAGATGAGGCTACCTCAACAACCAATCAGGAGTCAGAACCCCTAGGGTGGGTTGTTCCTAGTGCAGCTGATGTCCTGGATCTCGTTACCTCCCAGTTAAAACGAGCGGATAACCAGATGCATGAACCAGCAGTCCAACAATCGCACTGGAGCGCTCAGTGATGTAACCAGGCTCAAGATGGCCTTTACAAACCCACACACATCTACATTCCTCTGGGCAGTGTGTCTCTAACAGAGGCAGGGCTGCCTGCCTCACTACCTTCAAAGTAGCTTCAAAGGTTTGGGTTATAATTTGCAATGACACTCTTGGCCTAATAAAAAAAATATATATGAATGTCAGAGAAAGCAGAGGTTCAAAGTATTCTGGTCTGGCACTTTGCACTTGTTGGATCTGCAGTTGTTCATCATGTTTCATTTAACAAGACTTTCCTAAGGTATTTTAAGTCTTACTTTATTTGGGGCCTTGTGGTAAAGGCTACCCATAACCTTGGTGCTAAAACGTGTGATAGTTTCACTGTTTTGAGATAATAATATCTGCAATAATGCTTTCTGTTGCCTCGCTGCATGTATCTGCATGATGACGTGTTTAGTAGAATCAACCTGCAGCTTCACCTTCCAGACAAATCAATAACCTGTCATTAAAATGTGATTTATAACAGTTATAAAAAGACAAACAGTAACAGAAGTGATGTGATGTTCCAGCCTCCTCACAGACCCAACGTCCTCGACGTGACTGGAACACGACATCAGTACACTTGGTGGCTTATTCCCCCGGTTCAGCTTTGCTTTTCAAGCGTACTAGAAGATGTCTTGAGGGTGCTTTGTCTAATTGGTGCTAAAGTGATTTGGTTTTTTATCCAGATTGTGTACATATATTTTAAAAATAGTATTCACTGTTTGTCAAACCTTTTCAGATGTAACGCCACATGAGAATAAACGTGTTGAAAGACGTAAACAAGAGATGTGTTATTTGAAGCCGGAGAGGGGTTTTGTAATGTTCACACCCAACAAGAAGCACATTTACTAACTTAGTCAAAAAGTTCACCGTAAATTCAGAACATAACTGTTGAAGTTAGACTACTCCTGGAATTATAAATGGCTTGTTAAAGGTGCTTATTTTCCTGGTCACTCATTTGAGATCCATGCTCGTGCTCTGCAGGTGTAACCTATACTCTAGTTGTTGGGGGTTTGACTGCAGATCGGAGGCCACAGGTTCAAATACCCCGTTAATCACCTTGTATACAAGTGTCTGCTAAACACATATGGGTATAGAACATGTGACTGAAAAGGTTCATGGCTGGTTCAGTTGTGTAAGAGATAGTATTCCAAACTAGTGCAGACATTATGTGTTCACCACTAGGAAGTAGCCTTGTGACATTTGAATTTAGACCCAAACACGATCATAATGACCCAAACACGATCATAATGACCCAAACACGATCATAATGACCCAAACACGATCATAATCACACAAACACGATCATAATCACACAAACACGATCATAATGACCCAAACACGATCATAATGACCCAAACACGATCATAATGACCCAAACACGATCATAATCACACAAACACGATCATAATGACCCAAACACGATCATAATGACCCAAACACGATCATAATCACACAAACACGATCATAATGACCCAAACACGATCATAATCACACAAACACGATCATAATGACCCAAACACGATCATAATGACCCAAACACGATCATAATCACACAAACCACAGCAGAGTCTTCATCATGCCACAAACTTTATTTCTCGTGTTCAACAAATTAAGCAGAAGTTCATACTTAATATCACGTTATAATAATACTGAAATAAATAAATAAATTCTGTCCTGCATAAAGGCCGTGTCTGTGGGCTTCTCCTGGACTCTGGTGAGGTGGATGCAGACGGTGTTATACAGTCCTGTTCTCTTTGCTCCAGACGGTGTTATACAGTCCTGTTCTCTCTCCAGGTATAAATGTGGCTGAAGTTAAACTGTGCCTCAGGGCTTTCATGCAGGCACCATGAGCCATCATTTATTTGTAGTATTTTTTAAAAGAACAATGGCAATAACAAAGGCAATGAAACCATGACAACATAACCATGACAACATAACCATGACAACATAAACACCCTTTCCTCTGTGTGTAGTAAGGTGTGTAACACAGACTGTGTTTATGAAACAACATACTGTACAAATCACACTCGAGTTCCCGTGTGTACAAGCAAAATTACAAATACCTAGACGAGGTACGTAGGACCCCCAGACGAGGATCCTTTAAAGCACATGTACACTGAGCACACTTGGAACAAACACTGCGTTCTAATCCCCACAGTCAGAGAGACTGTGACCTGTGACCTGTGACCTGTGGCCTCAACAGGCCAACAGCATATCAAAGATACAACGTTTTCATAAAGAGACAAATTCAACGTAAAAAGTCATCATACAAAAATATTTTTGTTCGTTGTGTTTTTTTTGTTTTGGGCTGTGTAAACTTTGTTTCCATAGCAACCAAAAGGCACTGTCTCCTTCACACCTACTCCAGGCCAACATCAGATCTCCATAGCAACACTACTGACTTGATCTGGCCTGGACAGTACAGAACAATGACCCTGCCATACCAAAACACCACTGACCATTTAGCCTAAACATCAGCCCAGCGCAGAACTGAACCACCAGGACCTCAACAAAGGCCTCTGTCTGGACACACTGTACAGCAATGATCAAGCAGTTGTTAAATGCACACTTAACACAAATGCTACCAACCTGTCACCCCCTTTGCCCCCCCCCCATACTCCCCCCAAAAAAGGTTATCTTGAACATGTCCCTTAGTCAGTGTGACATCACAATACTGGCATTGGTATCTAACGCTGCACGGCAACACTGTCAATGGCAACCAGTTACTGGATCTAAACTATGTCAGTATCTGTAATTTCACTCATGAAAATCAACACATTATAGTAGAATTCCTTGTTCATGGCATCAATTCTTTTCCTAAGAATTAATCAATTAATGAAATGGTGATCTTTTTTTCTATCCCTTTTTTAGTAGTTCCTTGTTCATGGCATCAATTTTTTTCCTATAGACAAAATGACAAAAATGTTGTCTTAATGAAATGGCTGGACACAGGTCAGAACATCACCTAGCCTGGTCATCTTCTGACACAGGTCAGAACAACACCTAGCCAGGAAGTCATCTTCTGACACAGGTCAGAACAACACCTAGCCAGGAAGTCATCTGACACAGGTCAGAACAACACCTAGCCTGGAGGTCATCTTCTGAGACAGGTCAGAACATCACCTAGCCTGGTCATCTTCTGACACAGGTCAGAACAACACCTAGCCTGGAGGTCATCTGACACAGGTCAGAACATCACCTAGCCAGGAAGTCATCATCTGACACAGGTCAGAACATCACCTAGCCTGGAAGTCATCTTCTGACACAGGTCAGAACAACACCTAGCCTGGAGGTCATCTGACACAGGTCAGAACAACACCTAGCCTGAAGGTCATCTTCTGACACAGGTCAGAACATCACCTAGCCTGGATGTCATCTGACACAGGTCAGAACAACACCTAGCCTGGAGGTCATCTGACACAGGTCAGAACATCACCTAGCCTGGATGTCATCTTCTGACACAGGTCAGAACATCACCTAGCCTGGAAGTCATCTTCTGACACAGGTCAGAACATCACCTAGCCTGGATGTCATCTTCTGACACAGGTCAGAACATCACCTAGCCTGGAAGTCATCTGACACAGGTCAGAACATCACCTAGCCTGGATGTCATCTTCTGACACAGGTCAGAACAACACCTAGCCTGGAAGTCATCTTCTGACACAGGTCAGAACAACACCTAGCCTGGAAGTCATCTTCTGACACAGGTCAGAACAACACCTAGCCTGGAAGTCATCTGACACAGGTCAGAACATCACCTAGCCTGGATGTCATCTTCTGACACAGGTCAGAACATCACCTAGCCTGGAAGTCATCTGACACAGGTCAGAACATCACCTAGCCTGGATGTCATCTTCTGACACAGGTCAGAACATCACCTAGCCAGGAAGTCATCTTCTGACACAGGTCAGAACATCACCTAGCCAGGAAGTCATCTTCTGACACAGGTCAGAACAACACCTAGCCTAGATGTCATCTGACACAGGTCAGAACAACACCTAACCTGGAGGTCATCTTCTGACACAGGTCAGAACATCACCTAGCCTGGAAGTCATCTGACACAGGTCAGAACAACACCTAGCCTGGAAGTCATCTGACACAGGTCAGAACAACACCTAGCCTGGAGGTCATCTTCTGACACAGGTCAGAACATCACCTAGCCTGGAAGTCATCTTCTGACACAGGTCAGAACAACACCTAGCCTGGAAGTCATCTGACACAGGTCAGAACAACACCTAGCCTGGAAGTCATCTTCTGAGACAGGTCAGAACAACACCTAGCCTGGATGTCATCTTCTGAGACAGGTCAGAACATCACCTAGCCTGGAAGTCATCTTCTGAGACAGGTCCGAGACAGAGGGTCTTTCCCCAACGTCCTCTTCTGAACTGAATCATCTGTATTATACAATCAACACACACCTGACCAGAGTCTCTTGGCACACAGCCTATCACAGCCTGCCTATCATAACAGCCTATCACAGCCTGCCTATCATCACAGCCTATCAGCACAGCCTATCACAGCCTGTGTCTCAGGTACTGAAATGGTGATTTTCATTTTTTTCTCTCCCTTTTTTTAACTCCTTCTACTCTAACAAACATTCTACAGGTTCCATGCTGAAACAGAAACGGAGGATATGCCTCAAGTTCAGATCTGACATCAGGTGTGTCAGCTGGTGTACATGTGGGAGACAGATGGATTTGCAACTGTCCCAAAATATATCTTTTTTGTCAGATTTGTCAGAGGTATAGATGATAACAGCACTCAAAATGTAAAACATAACACAAATCCCTTTCATGCTCGATTGTAATATAACCACTACACCAAGACGTTGTGCATTAAAATTAGTTTGCTCTAAAAGTGCCTCTAAAAATTTAAAAAGATTTGAAAACAAATGCCCTAAAACTCCTCAACAACACCCGGGCTTGATTCAGTAGGGTGTTGTCATAGCTACAAGGGGTCTGCGACATCACAGATGTAATCATCTGTGTCACAGAAAAAATGCAAAGGCTCTGTGACACAGCCAGCTACGAGGATCTGTGAAAACAGCATACAACGTGTGACATCACAACGTGTGACATCACACGTGTGACATCACAAGTCTTCTTTCTGACATCATAGTTTGCTACAGGTGTTACCTCACCTGTTCCACCGGGAGTTTAAACGTGAGATTCAAACGCAACAGATCTACATCACCTACAGCAGGGTCAGGTCACACATTCTACAGCCTGGTACACGTGTGTGTGTGTGTGTGTGTCACATAAGAATCAGTCATTTAGAAGTGACTCAGGTTTTTCATATCCAAACAGTCTGAAGTCTGGCTCATAGAGCCTGTACAGTTCCCTCCTGGCCACTAGGGGCACTGTGCTGAACCAGTCGGCCTCCCAGCTGCTGGCTGTCAGGTTCCTGTGAGAGGTGGGGAACTCCACCACGTTGTCCACCTTCAGGATCCTGAGCAGGTGTTCTGCGTCCTCCTCCACCGTCTCCAGGTGACCCACGAAGTCGTACTGGATCTGACAGGGGTGGCACAGCCGGTACACCTGACGCCAGTGCTCGTTAAACGGCATCTCCGTCTCTGTCTGCGGGTCCAGCAGGTACTGGATGAACTGGGAGAAGGAGGGGCGGAGCTTAGCGGCGAAGGCCTCGTCCGCTGAGGTGGGCAGGTCCGAGTGGTTGCCGTAGCGCCGGAGTATGACCTGGGAGAAGCGCTTGTAGAACTCCTCGTTGGGAAGCTGGAACTTGTTCCGGAAGGCGGAGATGAGGCGGACGAACGGGTCTCTGACGAACAGGAACTTGGTGTACTTCTGAAGCTTCACCTTCACAACCAGGTCAAAGGTCAGCAGCAACCATGGAAACAGTAACAGAACCAGGTCATCAATCACCATGGAAACAGTAACAGCACCAGGTCAAAGATCATCAGCAACCATGGAAACAGTAACAGCACCAGGTCAAAGATCATCAGCAACCATGGAAACAGTAACAGCACCAGGTCAAAGATCATCAGCAACCATGGAAACAGTAACAGCACCAGGTCAAAGATCATCAGCAACCATGGAAACAGAACCAGGTCAAAGATCATCAGCAACCATGGAAACAGTAACAGCACCAGGTCAAAGATCATCATCACCATGGGAACAGTAACAGAACCAGGTCAAAGATTATCAGTAACCATGGAAACAGTAACAGAACCAGGTCAAAGATCATCAGCAACCATGGAAACAGTTACAAAACCACTTGAGTTCTTAAGAGCATAAAGTACCATGTTTTCGAATGTGACATAATTGATTCCTTACTTTATCTAAATATATTGATTCAAAATACAAAACTAAACTATTCACTGCAGCCTCATACACATGAAGATAAGGTCACTTGTGTTTAAAATTGATCCAACAATGGGGATCAAAATTATGTTTAAGTTATACGTCAATAATGGAAGTCGCTTTGGATAAAAGCGTCTGCTAAATGCATAACTGTAAATAACCCATGTAGAGGAGTTCCGTCAGGTTCCACTGACCTTCATGAGGTGGCGTGAGAACTTGCCGTAGCGCTTCCAGAACTTGTTGAAGGTGAAGTGCAGGCTGCTGTTGTGGACCATGTCCCGCGGCACGGCGGAGGGCTCGCGGTACGGCACCCCGTCCAGGAGCATGCTCTCACTCAGGACGATCATGATGCGCTTCCAGTTACTGCACGCCACCTAGCGCAGAGTTAAGAGTCAGTAAGAGTTAGTAAGATCAGTTAAGAGTCAAGTTAACAGTTAAGTTAAGAGTCAAGTTAAGAGTCAAGTTAAGAGTTAAGGCTTAGTAGAACAGTAATGTACGAAACATTACAGTAGGGTTAAAACAGAAAAGTAAATGGTTGGTATTATCTCCAGGTGTGTGTGTGTGTATTTTGAACACACTGAGGTATATGATGCTGTGAGTCTGTCTGTGTACAGACCTTGGGTACGTAGCAGTATATGATGCCGTGCCGGTCGTCCACTATGAGGTGGTCCAGCTCCTTGTTGGGGATGTCGTCGAACGTGCGGTTCTTCCCAGGGGAAGCTGAGGGCGTCGTCGTGGCACAGCTCCTGGAGCCTCTGACGGCGTGCGTCCTGACGCTGCCTCTGCTCCGGCGCCACCGGGCCCACGTGGATCTTCCACTCCCTCGGAGGCACGTAGCGCTCCTCCGCACGCTCCGATTGGTTGACGGGTTCCTGCGGGGCGGGCTCCGTAGGGTCGGACGTCCCCTCCAGGAACTGGTTGACGAAGGCGTCGATGTCGGACAGGAAGGAGGGGACGTGGGGGGTGAGGGGGGCGGGCTGTGGGGGCCGGGGGGTCCTGGGGCCCGGGGGGGGAGATGGGGGAGACGGGGGTGTGCAGGTAGAAGTGGGAGGCGCCCACATCGTCCCAGTAGAGGATGATGAGCAGGAGCATGAAGACAGAACCCAGGATCAGAGAGATCCGGAACAACCGGGACTTCCCCATGGTGTGGGCTTCAGGCGCTGGTCACCACGCTGGGGGTCCCCTCCCTGGGTCTCACCAGGCTGGGTCTCACCTCCCTGGGTCTCACCTCCCTGGGTCTCACCACGCTGGGTCTCACCACGCTGGGGCTCTGGGTCAGGCTGGCTGGACACGCTGCTTCCTCACCCCAGCTCCATGTCAGCATGCCCTGGACACACAGCAACACTAAACTGAGGTAGGTGATCACAGGCAGTGTATAACTGCAACACTAAACTGAGGTAGGTGATCACAGGCAGTGTATAACAGCAACACTAAACTGAGGTAAGTGATCACAGGCAGTGTATAACAGCAACACTAAACTGAGGTAGGTGATCACAGGCAGTGTATAACTGCAATTTTCTCTCACAGCAAATGTTTACTGAGGGCTCTGAACAGGCCTCCACACATGCGTGTGATCACACGTGGGTGCACACAGTCACACATAATGTAGGTGAGGATAGAAACGGTTTGAACAGGTTGAAGAATGCAGCTTTGCGGCTACCAAGCTTTCAAAAGGTAGACTCCCTCACACGTAGCTGCCAAATGCTTGCCCGCCAGCCATACAGACATGAAACTACCATTCAAAAACATGTTAAGGCCTACTGCTAGACAGAAACGGATCTTGCACGTGAAAATCAAAAAACACATTTTAATCAAAAACGACATGTTTACGTTCTCTTAAAGATATGTTCAAAAATACCGGCTTGCTTTATCTTTCCTTTTCCTGTTTTTAAAGTCTCTGTACACGTCACGTTTCCATTCCAGATTCTAAATATGGAACTGTGGCTCAACATCCTTATTCCTCTCTCGAGCAGCACGGGAACCTCCAACTCTGCCGCAGACTGCTCGAGGTGGGCTGCGGTGAGATTACACGGTGCGGGCTGAGGAGATACCAATTCGGGCTCATCTCCTTATTCGGTTACAACTAAAATAACGGTAGAGAGGTTGAAACATAAATTCTATGAAATTATTCAAACGGTCACACTGTGTTTTAAAGTGACGTGCGGCGGTCCGTTCTAGCGGACACAATGTAGGCTTTCACGCCACGAGCAGAGGAGGCAGAACGCGCCACACGGCATATAACGGCTTGGAGAAAGCAGAACGGACATCAGACAGAAACATGAAATCTCGGTTTAAACGGCAGTAGTATAGAACTAAGAGGGGGATCATTTCGGTTCAGGACAGTCTCTTCATCTCAGTGAGATTCGGCTTCCCAGTTTATCTGAGACAGAATCAAAGTACGGTGACCGGGAAAACCTTTCAAAGTCTACTCGCTGATGCTGTGACAGACTTTTATTGTTTGTTTTTGAAAATAACGGTAATATCCCGAGAAAGAAAGAAAGCGTCCTCACCTCGTCTGG